>JAZHYW010014500.1:0-63026 GCA_037355805.1 Ixodes ricinus | reverse complement strand
CAATAAAGAAAAGCAGTCGTGGCCGAGTGGTTAAGGCGATAAACTAGAAATCCATTGCGGTCTCCCCGCACAGGTTCGAATCCTGACGACTGCGCAAACATATTTTTTTTATCATTTTTTATTTTTTTCTTTCATTTTTTTTTTTTTCTTGCCGTACACGAGCACGTGATCACGTGCTCGGATCGTGAGCACGTGAGCACGTGAGCTCACGAGCAGGAGCACTAGACGCCAGACAGATGGACGGACGGACGGATGGACGGACGACGGACATGGCTAGCCCCTAAGGAGCTTCGCCCATAAAAACTTGCATTTCGAAAGCAGTTACTCAGTCTTCTCGTCGTCAGCACTGCGATGTTAAACGGATACAACCGATACCCAGTTACTTCGCTCACTTTACGTCTTACCTCGAGCCACAATTCCTTCGTCAACCGCACATCAGGGAGGAGTGGGAAGCCTTCGCGAAACCAAAAAGCCGCTCTCAAAAGAGCAATTTCGAAGCAGCGGTTGCACGGTAACCAGAAATTATTGCGAAGCGTGAAAGAAGGTTAAATCGCTTGCCACCAGATGGCAGGGTCAAACAGAGTAATTGCAAGCAGCTAAACTAGGTGGCGCTAGGTACCGCCTAATTCATGTTTTACAAGATATTTTTTTTCCTCACGCCACTATTGCGCGTCGGGTCCTTCGAGCACTTTTATTATACACATATGTAGGTGTTACTGGGGGAAAACTAAACGAAAGGAGCGCGTGACTCGCGGTACAGGCAGCGCCGCCTGAACCGCGAGCCACGCGCTCCTCTGTTCACATTTCATTTTTCCCCGATAGTACATTACGCATACTACAAGCATCTGCTGAATATATCGATATACATACACAGCACACTAACCCGATTACTACTTCGAACCTTCGCGTTTCCGCCATTTATAATCGTCGTATTGAGGGTACGGATACCTCTGAGAGCATTTTGAACGGCTCAGGGGATGAATCTCTTAATAAGAAGTAAACGCTGATGCCGTAATTCTTTGAAAGCTAATAAAATAAGCCGATCCACTGCGGTTAAAAGTCATCTGTTTGCTTCCCCGCACGGCACGTCGTAGCCAGTTTTTCTATTGTATTTGTTTTTTCTATTTGTTCTGTTCGCGTGTGGCTGCAGTTTTTGTCTTGAAATTGTCTCTGTAGAGCGGGTACTCACTCAGCTGTAAGCGACGCTTCACGGGAAGAGAAATCGCTTTTCGGTCATTTTGAATGTAGTCAAAGCCGCGACTTGCGGCAGGTGTTAAGTGTACGGAGCTACGTCGTGGTGAGCTCGAAAACTTCTAGCGCTCATCCTAGCACGCCATTTGGAGGGCAGTTTCTCCTGGAACAGTCGTACAATTAAACAGCAAAATAAAGGATAGCTTCTTTTTGTCGATTTTACCTACCATCCTCCCAATGCTTAATTTCCTACCCGTAGATATACGTATTTTCAGTCATATTTCCACACTGTTCAGTCCGTTTCCCAGGGTGTAATCGCAATCGGGGTGCAAAACAACGGGGCATCACGGACGACAGGCACGGAGAGAGTAACTAAATATCAGTGAGTCATATTTTAACCGGACGACGCGGAAACCTCCTCCTCCTACGGGGGTGCTCCGTGGAGTCGGACGCGCGCGGCTTGTGACGAAATCGTGACGTTGTTGGTCCTGGTAAACCGTGGAAAGAGAGCTGCCCCGTTCCCAGGCCGCTATCTCTCCTCGGTCTCACCTCCTTTCCGCGTCTTCCGCTCCCTCCCCACAGTCCTCAGTCATTGCGGTCCGAAAGCGCGGGAAAAGGGGGCAGAGAGGAGCAAGGACGTCACAAAGAAGGTTATTTTTAGCTTCTTTTCTTAATGTTAATATGCCTATAACTTTTAAAATAAAGCGAAATTCGAGAAAAGGAAAGGCTCAATAAGTTGCTACGTTCAGTGCGCACAAGTTTGGTGCAAATTAAGAAATAGTAAAGAGTCTTTGCAGGGCCTCTTTAAACCCAATTTATTTGATCCCTGTTGCAGTCCACTTAACTTGGCATTGTTCAAGACTATTTTACCAGTAACGCTATCTGTTCACATATAGCATTCAAAAAGGCATTCTTCGACTAGTGCCAGGCAACTCCAGTTCTTTCTTGGCCAGCCACCGTTGGAAAAACTGCCGAGGTCCAAGCACACATGGTATGAACAGGGCTGTAACAAGAGGGCTCCAAGACACATTCCATTAGATTATAGGCCATGAGAAGACGATGGTTACAATTTCAGGCGTTGCACAAATTAGGCTTGGCCGGTGCCTGGATGATACGATTGGCACTTCGAAGAAATCAAGCAGAGCTTGTAGGATACTGGGCTTTTTCATTTGAAAGCCGATTGGGTTGGAATGTTCCAAGAATAATTAAAGCGTTTGCACTGTATTCATGAGCAGAGGTCATTGTTAATAATGCATGGCGGTCTCAGGTGTCTGGCTATCTTTTTATCACCATGATGCCTGAATCACGCTTAAATGATTACGCGATGTACCCGACGATTTGAATGCGCTTGGTTCAAGAACAATTCGCTCCTTACGTATGAAAATACACATCATTAAAAATTGCCCTTATTATTATGCAAAGTATTATAACCCTCTAGTAAATGTGATTATATCTGATAAAATGTTTATAATTACTTTTAATCCTCAACCACAAAACGTGTGTTTGTTATAGTGTGTGGCTTATGATCATGTCCTATTAATATCCTGAAAGTTAATCAGAGGTCTTGTTGTCTATTACTAATTCCTAAACTATGCCATCACATATGTCGTCTCCACAATTATTGGCTATCAAACGTCTTATGATAGTTACATGATGCAAAACCACTGACTAAATTAGCATGAAATTATCATGCATCATTTTATTCATCTCATGGACAATGTATCTGGCCTTGTATGCCATGGATTGCGGGGAGGGACAGTACAAACATTTTAACATGAAGCTTTTGAAGAAGTATTTGAAGCTTTGTGTTTGCTGACCCTCTCCACGGTCTCAGGTTACACTGTCCGACCGCAAACAGCTTGCTTGCATAATCGCTTTGATTCTGTGTGTCTTTAGACAAAATTCATAATTTAGCCACCTATACATCTGCATAATTCACTCAAAGGTGACACTTTAGGTCGATACAAAGACCTAATCTGAAAAAAAACAAGCTGAAGGATAGATATATCAGGTATGAAAACACAGCTAGTGCCATCATTACCGTCTTTGCGTCCAACTTTTCTCCATTTCACCCGAGGTGACTGCATACAAATATGGGAGATCACGCTTGACTTCAGCGTTTTATTGCTACTTTAGACAAATTTGGAAATGTTCCATTATATTCACAAGAAATGCAATCTTGATTCCAGGGGTAGTGCCAGCAAGGAATCGGGAATGCTAAGGTTGGAAATAACAAAATTAATGCAGCATAGTACCACTAAAATAATAAAGAATCGTTGATTACTTATAGAATTCCACTAAGAATCTCATCCTAGCCCAGTTGCAAGGGGAGAAAAACATGACGCATATCAATAGAAGTAAGGCCTTTTGTGCAGAACAGCATAATTACTGCAACAGAAATAGTCAAAACTTACTGGCCAAAATCTGTCTCAATATTTCACGGGAGAATCTTCATACCCAAGCGTTTATGCGGTAAAATTTACAAATAACGACGGCATAAAATGAGTAGGAGTAGCTTCCTACTCACAGTAGCGTCGGCCATCCTCCATACTCGGTATTAAAAGAAAAAGGAGCGATTTACTTTAAATAGGTCACGGCACTTGAGCAACAGTCCTCTGAAGCCGATGGTAATGAACGGTTCAAACTTCAAGAACCAAGGCCCACTAGATGTGTTTCAATGTAGGTTTCTGTCTCTCAGTGCCACACAACACTGTGAACGTTCCGGCTCTTTGTCGTATGGTAGGATGGTTGTTGTGGAAAGCAGAGTGAAACATAATTCCGCGGATTGCCAAAGAGGCACTGCTGTCGACGGAGAACGAATCCTGACCTTTAATTGCGCTTTTGGGTGGATCCACTCACTCGTTTCACTCTTAGAGCACATGCAATAGCTAAAAAAATATTTCTCGGTCCTCCGGCGCCATCACAGACACACTTTCAGCCACATTTGCCTTGCATTCTTACATGTGCACGTAATGCAAGGAACATCGCACGTCCCGCGCAGCCAAAACACTGGCGCGCAATTTAAAATGTGCTGCTTCCAGTAATGTTGGGCATTGTTTTGAGCAAAACAACACCAACACAAGAGAAAGAAACGCTCGCAGCGCAGTGGAAGGCCGGCGCTATGACAAAACTGGAAAGATCCTAGATGTTCTTCGTCGACTCTCACTTGAAAGTCGCTAACAAAGATGGAAACATAAGATTGGTCTGAAGATTTTAGATGACCGCCAGCACGAGCGCCGTAAAAGTGGAGGGCAACACATTGTAAACGGCGGCAACTTTCTCCCCCTCCCCTCCGACACCCATTCTCTCGTCTTCTTTCTTGCTTTTTGCGAGCCTTTGTCTCGCTCGACACTTTTTGGGGCATTTTCCTTCGTCTTGTACAATATCTTAATGTACTCATGTGTGGTAGCGACTGGCCATGTGTGTGGCCAGAGCAAACCAGGTGTGTGTGAAGAGGATGTGCTCCCGCTTGCACGGCGCTCGAGACAGGGAGCTGGACTCGCACGCGACGGGACGTGACTCGAACGATGCAGGGGCCAGTTATACTGATGTAAATAAGAGTGATTACATACAACATAAAACATGGTGTCAGAATAGAGGAACTACGAATATTCTTCATCTGCTGCACAGAAAGGTGAGCAATGGCTGAAGCCAGCATTAAACCTTCTGCTCCGATGGCATCATTTATGATTTAGCCGCCTGAACCTTCCTGCTTTACGTTACCAAATGAGTGGCCCAAGTGGAAGAAACGCCTCGAATGGTTCCGAAACCGCATGGGGACTTTGCGCAAAGCCTGAGGAGCACCGAATTGACGCCCTCCTCTATATAATGGGAAATCAGTCCGAGGATGTTCACAGCACCCAGTTGTCCGCAGAGGATTCCAAGAATTGTGACGTCGTACTGCAAATGTTTGACAGCTACTTCATTCCAATGCGGAACATAATGCACGAGCGGGCACGCTTCAACATGAGATACCAACAAGACGGGGAGTCAACTGAAGAGTTCGCAACGACACTTCATACACTGTAAAAATACTGCGACTACGGCAACCTGCGAGAGCAACTGGTCAGGGATCGCTTCCTTGTCGGCATTCAAGACTTAAAACTCTCTGCAAAGCTACAGCTTAACGCCGACCTAACGCTTCAGACAGCACTGGAAATAGCACGACAAGTAAAAAGCTTACTTAAACAACAGGAGGAACTAAACCAAGATCGAAATTCTAACATCCACAAGATTTCTTCATCGAAAAAAGAACTGTTTCTACGGCCATCAGTACAAGCAAACGCGGGGGTCCTGATGATAGAAGACAGAAGGAAAATACTCCATACCAGCAACGTACGCTGACTATTCCATTAGACAACCGAAAACGATGCCGGGGGTATGAGAGAGACACGCATCGACGCACCTTGCGTCCAACGCGGTTCAAAATATGCACAAACTGCCACAAGAAAGGACACTTTCCCGAGGTATGCCTATAAAAAAGAGTGGACTTTGGTGAAGCTCCAGGTCCCAACGTCGGTTTCTTTGGAATAGTGACATTGGCGCTAGTAAATAGTTGGCAGGTAGATGTGTTAGTCCCGTCCGAGCCAGTGAGATTCAAGATCGACACAGGCGCTGACGAAACTGTAATCCCAACAGCGGTGTAAAACAAGCTTAAACCATGGCCGCTACTGCAGAATCCACCTCGCCACCTTCGTGGACCAGACGGAAAGGCACTAGCAAGTCAAAGTGTGGTACGCCTGGCAATGTCCTACAAGGACCGAGTGTCCTAGCAGATCATCTATGCTCTCAAAGACGTCACCATGCCCCTTCTATGAAAGCCAGCTATCAAAGGGCTCCAACCACTCTCACCAATCAACAAGATCGAAACGACGGTAGACCCGAAAGTCGGCTTTCCATCACAGTTCACAGGGTTGGCAACGTTTCCTGTGGAATACCACCTGCAGCTTCAGGAGAACGCGAAACCGTTTGCTCTAAGCTCGCCACGTCGTGTCCCGATCCCACTGTATGAAAAGACGATGCAAGAACGTCAGCGTATGGAGAACATCGGCGTCATCTCCCCTGTCAGTGACCCAACCGAATAGTGCGCACTCATGGTGATAGTACCAAAGCAGACTGGAGCAGTGTGGATATGCGTTGACTTCACGGAATTAAATCGCTATGTCTTGAGAGAGTGGCATCCTATCCTGTCCGTTGAACATACCCTTGGCCTTCTTCAAGGTGTGAAAATCTTCTCGAAACTCAAAGCGAACTTTGGGCTTTGGCAGATTCCCCTTAGCGGCGAAAGCAAAAAATTCACCTCGTTCATTCCACTTTTCGGGAAATTTTTTTCAGCCGATCTTAATTCGGGATTTTATCTGCTCCAGCACATTTCCAAAATCAACTGTCAAGCACCCTCGAAGGACTCAGCGATGTCGTATGCCTCATGGACGATGTTCTTTGAGTTAATAATAATAATAATAATAACTTTATTTTCCATCAACTGATGGGGAGCCCAAAGGAAAAAAGCTGCAGTAGGCAGCTTGACTGGTCCTCGGGCCCCTTACACTGGTCAGCAGCAAGCATGCGGAAAAAATAGAAAAAAAAGGCAAAGTATACAGTGGAACCGTTGCAGATCTACGGTTGACATTTCTACAAACCAAGGCTCACCCAAGTGCAAAACATAGACAGAAAACAAAAATCACGTACAGAAATATAAGCGCAGGTCCTTGAAAGTGAAACTATCAAAATCAATATTATCAGTGCAAAGACTATTTAGCAAATGTGGGAGTGTGAAATTTAACATTTGATAGCCATAGTTTGTTCGTTGCGTGACCATCCTCCATTTCTCTGTGTTGCGGGTAGAATAATGTGGGGAAATTTCCCTTAACGACGCAAGTCTTTCCAGAAAACATAATCCCCTTATTTTTTCACTTTTAAAACTTGTAGCGAGTCTGTACTGATATAATTTATAAATGCTAATTATTTTACAAATCTTAAATAAATCGGCAGAATGAAAGTTGTATGGCACATTACATATTCCTCTCAATATTTTTTTCTGCAGCAAAAACAGTTTTTCTATATTAGTCATTGTGGATGTGCCCCAAACTAAAAGACAATACGTTAAATGGGAATAAAATAGTGATTTATAGAGCAACAATTTAACGCTCGTTGGTAAAACAGATCGGTAGCGATTTACAATCCCAACTACCCGAGCAAGCTTTGGAACAATATAGTTTATATGATTATCCCAGCTCATTGTCTCACTAAAAAACACTCCAAGTGTTTTGAAACAACTAACGATTTCTATGGGAGACGAGTCAAAGCGGAGAACCTTCGATATAGCCAGAGACTTGTTTTTTGGTCGAAAAATGACTGCTTTCGTCTTATTAATATTAATTTTGAGTGAGTTGCTATCCCCCCAGCCTTTTATATTTAATAGAGTAAAGTTCGCCATATCAATTAATTCGTCACAGGTATCGGCAGAAAAAAAATGGTAGTGTCATCTGCATAAATTACAAATTTCGCCTTAGTATTTACGTTGACTATATCATTAATGTATAAATTAAAAAGAAATGGTCCCAATATGCTTCCTTGTGGAACCCCTGACGTAATGGATCTTACAGTTGAAAAGTGACCGTTTATGTTAACATATTGCTCACGATGTCGTAGGTATGATTTTAAAAGCTGTAGGGCATGTCCACGAATGCCGTAAATTTCAAGCTTTTTGAATAATACTTCGTGATTTAGACAGTCAAAGGCTTTTGTAAAATCTAGGAACACTCCTAAAACTAATTTCTTACTTTCAAAATTTTCTAAAATAAATTCTTTTTGATTAAGTAGAGCTGTCTCTGTTGAACAGTTTTTTCTGAAACCAAATTGCGAGGAAGTTATAAGGTCACATTTATTCGAGAAGTCTACTAAACGATGATATAGGAGCTTTTCCAAAACCTTCGAAAATACGGGCAATATAGAAATAGGTCTATAATTGCCTAAGTCATTTTTATCTCCTTTTTTATACAGTACAGACACCTTTGCTACTTGCATTCTTCTGGGAAACACACAAGACTCAAAAGAAAGATTAAAAATATAAGTTAACACGGGAGCAATTAGGTCAGCAACATACTTAATGGGGCGAATTTGCATTCCATCAGCGTCACAGCTACAGCTATTTTTAAGTGCACAATCACATTTGTGATTTCTAAACTAGTAATCGGCTCTAAAAATATAGATCGTACAGTTTCTCTGGCAAATATATTTACAGGAGTCATTAGTATCGGCAATACTAGATATATTTACAAAATATTCATTAAACACATTTGCCAAATCCCGGCCGGTTAAACTTGCACCCTTATACTGCAATGTTTCAATAATATTTGATAGACAATTAAAATCCTCAACCTCGGCTAAAAGCTGAACCTCAATTTTGTTTCTTTCAATATTTTGGCATGTTTATTTACTGTTTTCTGCTCGCAGCACAGACGGCGCCACAAGGCGCCGTTGAAGTAGGCTCTAAAGAGGATTATCTCAGCCCTTAGTGTAAGCAGCAAAACAACAAACAACGCGACTCTATTTTTGCTGTGCGTGTGTGTGAGTGCGTGTCTATGTGTGCGAGTGTGTCACCAAGCGCTAGGCCACTTGTGCGAGCGCTGAGGCTTTCAGAGTGATTCCGTCGGTACCGTAAAGTCTTGCAAAAGGAGTTGTAATTGTGCCTGAAATTTCGCAATTACTGACGCTAAAAAGAATTAAATTACAATTCCGTTTAGCCGAAAGTAATTAATTACAGTAACAACTTACAAAGAAAGTTATTAAATTACAATAATTAAATTAGTGTAATCGAACTACTACCCAAGTATGAAGCAGACAGCAACCAGTCGGAAATTGACTTCCGGTAATGCATTTCAGCTGCCGTTCAGAGCGGCCCCCAGAGTCAAGCAGTCTGACTCCTTCCACTGGACGGCCAAAAGTCACTTACGGTGCACGTAACTCCGGGGCTTCGGAGTCAAGCTCCGCCGAAGCACCGAGTCCGGAGACGCCGGAGACGGTGCACGTAGAGTTAAAGCATATCAAAAGAGCTAAAGATGACGTCATTTCCTGACTGGTGACGATTTTCGGCGAGAAAATCCAAGGAGCCCTAACTCGAGTCCACTGATCTCTATTGTAGTAGGCTGGATCGCGGACCGCGGCCTCGGCAGCTGGGGCCGAGTGTCGCCACCGGCGGCCATTGATTGACGCCAGCCAATGCATGGGAGTCCATGGGAAGAACGAGAAAAAGTGCCGTTTCCACCGTTTCTAAGCTGTTGTCGGCACTGAAACTTTTTGGATGCTTTGCGATAAGCCCGTCAAATAGCTTGCGTACAAACATTAAAACTGACAGCTCTCGCAGTTCTTATAAATAAATATTTTGTGGTCGAGAGTGACTCCGCTGTAATGCAGCTCGATGAAGCGAGAGTTACCTAGAGTTACCGCGGAGTCGGTGGAGGTTTTGTTGAGTTGGGTTTAGCAGACGACAAGCTCGAAGGCTTTGCTACGCGGAATTCGCTCACTCCCGGAACGCCGCTGTCGAAATGGAACTTCTTTGTCATTCATCAACTTAATGGGCTTCCCCGAGGACAGTATCATTGACTCCGTAAGTGTGACGTCATGGGTCCAAACAAACCGTTGCTAGGGTCGTTGTTATGGACGAATACATGTGGCTCGGTTTTGCTACGAAAACCCGACCGTTCAAAAATCAGGAGTAGGATTTAAACTTCTAAAAATCACAGATATAGAAAGCTTGAATGTCATATATGTTTCGACAGAAGTGTGCCGGTAATCGCTCGTTTCTGAAATATTTACGACTGCAACTTCCGGTCCTCAAGATGCCTGCAGCAGACGACGAATGCAAGAAGTATGCCGTCTGCCGCACGCCGGCCGTCCAAGTGGGGCCGTTGTTTGCATCGTGTGAATAAAGACGACATTCTGACATCGCATTTGTTTGAAATATAATGAGTTTCATACACTCTTAAGATTTCATCGTGTGGTGCGATGCAAAATATGGTTTATCGGAAGTGCGGGCGTCGATCGAGATGATAGTCTGCTAAAAGATCGCATTGCACCCGCGAGAAAAGCACTTCAGGCGAACGGTTGAGATCCCAAATTTTGTTTGCGGACTCGCGCTATGCGAGGGTGCTTCGTATACCTGGTTGTAACCATCGCGTGGAGAGAGATTCTTGCAGTTTCTTCAGATTTCCGCAAGACCCCAAAGCGCTAAAGAATTGGATAAAAAACATAAGGTGAGTCTATTACAGACTGTACTCGCATCGCGGGTTCGATAAAGAATGAAGATCTTCACCAAAAGAGCACATCCACGGAATTTGATGTATACCAAGGGGGAAAAAAAGAGCAAAATACTGCGAAATCGCGATAGACATGCAATTCTTTAATAACCTGACAACCACAATAATAAAATAATAATAACAAACGACTTACCTCGACGGCGTACGATTTGTTTCTCATGGTCGCCTGCACTACGCCGGTAATGCACTTCAGGTCGTCGTCGTAACTGATCTGCGTGACGTGGTTTGATTTTACTGCATTTTCACCCCTCGTAACTAAGCTGGGTTGTTCACAGGAAAAAAGAACGCACATTGCGGAGGCCTCTACGGCCACGGCAATCCACTTGTTTTTGTCGCTTGTTTACCGACGCATTTCAATGAAGACGCCCGCTGCAACAGAGGCCAGCAAATCTATCGTGTCGTCTGCTACCAAAGCAAAGCGGAGTGTAAGACTTCAGAAATGGCTTTCATCGTTGCAATATGACACTGAGACGACAAGAACATCTTCATAATTAGATATCAAGAAGTTAGGTTGCTTACAAAAAATTATTTACTTACTTGTAAGCAAAAATCTAGCCTCATGTGGAGTCTCCATGCATTAGTCCATAGCAACGTCCCTAGCAACGGTTTGTTTGGACCCAAACGCCATGTTGTGACGTCATCACTTACGGGGTCAATTGCATATAAAACTTTTTTTTAATACATTTGTTTTGGTTTTTTTAGGTCCGTTAAAACGTTTTGGTGTTTCGTTTTGCCACTGTTTTACTAATAATGTTACGTTAACTTTTTATTTCCGCATTTAATATGCACTTCAAAAAGCGTTTTACAAGCCAATCCAAATCCAATCCACCCTGAACTTTATTTGCGCCGCCGAAGTTTTGTTGCGGTTCGGGGTCTTTTATTTTCACGTAGAACTCATATCGATCCGATATGCCGCGTCCGAGAATGGAATTTGCGACTAATAAGTGGCGAGGCACCACGCGAGCAAGAATGAACAGCCCTGGAGGTCGTGGGCACAGCTCAATTGGCTCATTCCTCGTGCTTCTCGAAGGTAAGCCTTTTTTCTCTGCATCCTTCTAAGCTTCCGTTCAAGCATCTCCTTGGTTTGTTTCCTTGCCCTGCATTTGCCTAATCGCGTTCGAGGAATGTATTCTGACTGTTATTTCTTCTTGGCGAGCATCTCTCCTCGCGCTTTTCGTCAAACCATCCGACGGGTTGCGAGTTTTAATCGCGAGGCCATGATCCGGTCACCCAACACGTCGGTCGACCTGTCAAACGTTTTATCGCGACCGCGTCAGCGTCACTTCGCCTCGGCACGCATCGCTGCGTACCGATATCTGTACTGGCCAGCTTTCTTTGTCGGCCTGCGCGTCTTATCGTTGTGGTTGATCTCAAGCGACGCGAGCGAAACGCGTAAAAAAAAAAAAAGAGTAAAACTATACGCACTCCGGAGTGCATTTCGGACGAGATGGCTATACGCACTCCGCTAAACTCGTATAAAACGAATGGTCACAACGAGTTTTTTCAGCGATGGCATAGCATAGGGGCTGAGGCGTCCGCTTTGTACGCAAGTGGGCGCGGGTTCGATCCGCGGTGGGCGTACTTTTTTTTTTTCATTTTGTTTTATCGAGGCATAATGCGATGTTTACGACATTTCTTTTTTTGCGATAATGTTGTCGACGAAACTTCGCAGAATTAAATGGGACTCCCTTTCCGGAGGTGCGATCGGGGACAGCGGGGCTTGGGTTGCCGGCCGGACGCCGCGAAGCGGCGTGTACTGGTTACGTTTTGTAATTAGCAGCCAATACTGTCGCCGCGAAGCGGCGTGAACGCAGGCGGGGGCTGGGTTAACACGCTCCCCAGTGATGCACGCGCCGTTCGAAAAGGGTGGCCCGACGGGCATGAGTTCTCGGCGGAGTGCGTATAGCCATCTCGTCCGAAATGCACTCCGGAGTGCGTATAGCTTTACTAAAAAAAAAAAAAAGCCCTATCTGGTTAAAACAATTTCATCTACTGCGCTTTTTTTTTTTTTGCGATTTGTGTGAGGTTTGTGAATAATAATTTCGGGGGGGGGGGGGGGTCATCAAATATAAATTAGATATATATCCCACTTGAAGCTGTGAATGCCGCTCGCTGTCATAATCCTTGTTGTCCTTTTCTTTTTTACGTGCATTTAGTTTCTTTTTTCTTTTCATTGTGTTATGGGCGCGTCTTGTATCAAATTTCATAAATACGGTATTTTTCAAACTTTTTATTGGAGATATGAACTGTATCGCTTTGTTGTATGTTGTTCCTCCCTGCCACGGCCCACGGGCTAGCAGTATGTATAAATAAATAAATATGTACAGTCGGGGCGGAATGGGGCGCGGACGGCCGGTCGACGGTTCTCGGGGCACCGCCGGCACTGCGCTGGGGCTTTGAGCGCGCCGGGCTGGGGTTGAGCACATTCGAGTAGGATGTGTTCGGCCCTAGCTTGGCGGGTCCCGGGCTTCGGCGTGGCGCTGGGGGCCGTCGGCCTGCTGTTTGCGTTTCATTTCCGTTTCCGACTGTGCATAGTGTTATTGTTATTAGAGTTTATTGTTTATCTACCCCTCTCTCCCCTCCTCCCCCAACCTTTTCTTCTTTTTTTTAGTTTGTGTGTTGCAGGCCACTTGGTATGGGCCTTCGGCCTATATCTGCCGCACCCCCGTCTCTCCTGAGCCGAAATAAATTAAATGAAAATCACGCGCCACCAGCGTGCCGTGCACTCTGAGTACATCACCATATTTATATCCGTGATGGCAGACGGCCGCACATGAACAGCTGCACGGGCCACATTCAACGAGATGGCCATACTACGCAAATCTTTCTCTATTTCAGATGACGTCACGAACGAAAACTGTGTCGCACTCGAAAAGAGAAAACCGAGGACAGCAGGTTTTGCAGACACCTGGTTTTTGGAAATCTTGGAGTCCGAACAAACAGGTGCGAGAAGGCTTCGTTCCGTGAGGAGGCAACGCAAATGACTCGCGATCTCCTCAACGGAAAAAACCCTGATGAAGATTTCGGCAAGTCGAGTATGTTCAAGGTACTTCGTCTTGGGTAAGTGTAGGCACGGTTGGCTTTTGTCCGACATATTTTGATTTAATATGCACTTTGTCTCGGGTAAGTGTGGGCACGATTGGCTTTTGTCCGACGTTATTTTGATTTAATATGTACTTCGTCTCAGGTAAGTGTCGGCACGGTTGGCTTTTGTCCGACATTATTTTGATTTAATATGTCACTATAGCGGGCTCTGCCTATTCGAAGCCAAAGTTCCATTGTTACAAACGAGAAGGTCAAGATACTGGAATGGAAGTTCCTTACCGCGGGAGCGTTGGAAAATCGGCATTGAAAAAATCACCCTTCATGATCACACGTTTCTTTGCCTCCCAGCAATTTTGAAGGTTGCTGTTAACTGCCGCATTCTCTTCCTCGGCTCTTTTTTTTATTGATTCGGCATTGTGCAGATGCTGCAGCAAATTAGTTTGATGACTACAGTCCTGACTGGGCAGCCAAGAAACATCTTGGCCACACACGCACACTTGAGAGGCCTGACCCAAACACAAAAGCCAACCGTGCCGACACTTCCCCGAGATGAAGTGCCTTGAACATAATTCTTCTTCCCGGTGTTGCTGGAGGAGGGTTCAGCCTCGATCGTAGGGGCTTAGTGGCGGGCACGTTGCTGAGTGATGTGCCAACTGGCACTGCTTTACTTCGACTGTACTATCGGGAAAATGAAATGCGAACAGAGGAGCGCGTGGCTTGCCGTACAGGCTGCGCCACCTGGAAGTGAGCCTAGGAGCGAGGGTGCGTGGCCTACTCCGATGTGTTCACGCCCTTCGCTCGGCACTCCCCAAGCTTCGGCAGTGCGCCTCTCAGTGCGCTGAAAGCTGTCACCGCTATCTTTGTCTGCATGGCGCGTGGGCTGAGCTTCTTCGCACCGCACGCGCTGAGCCAGCAAAGATAGCGGTGATAGCTTTCAGCGCACTGAGAGGCGCACTGCCGAAGCTTGGGGAGCGCCGAGCGAAGGGCGTGAACACATCGGAGTAGGCCACGCACCCTCGCCTCTAGGCTCACTTCCAGGTGGCGCAGCCTGTACGGCAAGCCACGCGCTCCTCTGTTCGCATTTCATTTTTCCCCGATAGTACATTTATTTACCTAGCTACACAAATCCCAGCTTCGACTATCATCTCGAACCCCCCAGAGCCTCAGGTGAAGTCCCTATTTTCTTCCCCCGTTCCTCCTTTTGACATTTCCAACTCTCTCCCTCTGACTAATGAACAAACCAATCGGTTAAAATTCCACATCGTCCACGTGCTCCTATATGAACCAGTCGACGTCGAGGACTATCCACGACTGCTGTAAACCACAGCAGTGGTCAAACCCTTCAAAGTAGATGTCAAGTATCCCGTTGGAGGTATCACACCAGCGCTAGCGATAATTTATTGCAGGGTCCCCTGCACTGGGCTAAAAACTACATCATAGAAAAAGAAATTGGCTGCAGAAACCACTATTGTTGGTTGTCAAATTGCGATAGCATTCTTCGTGAGACTTACGCCATGCTTACTGTGAGTGCGACGGCACAAATTTTGAGTAAACACTTTATTTTATGAATGGTTTACTACAATCATTGACGTCAGTGCGCCGCTTTCAAATTGAGTGATTGTTTCGTAGGTTGGGTGCAAATGTATACTGCCGCTCCATTGTGGGCCACTCGACCCGCCGTTTGCCAAGTCGACGCACCACACTTCAGGGGGTGGCTCTCCCTCGTCTGCAAGCTAGATAAGGAGCGCCCCGTCTCGCGTCAGTTCTTCTTAGGGCTCTCAGCGCTCCTCTAGCCTGGCGGCCCAGCTGTTTCTCTGCCCAAGCCTGAGGCATTTTCTGGATGGTCAAAAACCCTTACGGGTGGTCTGGTCGATCGCCTGCGGTGGACGAGGGAAGTCAAAAGCCACATCATGTATGTGAGGCGCGGATTTACCTCCTTGCGCCACAGCCAATCGGGTGAAGTGCGCATCCATTCTCTGCCACCTTCGAATAGGGTGCAGATGTGAAGGAGTGCGTACTGCCGCTTTGCATAGACTCGGCGCAGATTTACCTCCTCCTCTTGTTACGAGGCCAGATACCGTATCGCGAAATCCGGGTGAAGTAGCTAAAGAATGCTATCGCATTAAAAAAAGCAGCGACACCGCAAGTGTTGGCAGTCCCCCACACAGATTACTCGATTCTTGCTTCCTCAGGAACCCTGCGCTTCGTCTCCCCATCCAAAGCCACCTCTATGACAGGACGTCTCCCCAACTCCACGACGCCACCTTTCCGCGGCCAGAGGTGCTGCCATGTGGAAAGTAACAAGCCCCACACAAACAGATGTGCACTGACCAACTTCACTAAAGCCGCCTCTATGAGAGGACATTGCCCCAACTCCACGACGTCACCTTCGCGCGGCCCGAGGTGCTGCTTTGTGGAAAGTCACAAGCCCCACACAATACAGACGTGCACTGACCAACTTCACTAACATGCTAACATACTCTCCACTTGTCATGATTTTGTGTGGGCTTTGCCCGATGATGCAAGTGAGTCATTCTCGTTTCAAGGAGAGTGTCCAAACCATTTTGCACGCATGTTCGGACTCTCGGGATTTGCAGAAACTGGGAGTCTGCAACGCCTGCTGTCCTCGTCTTTTTTTCTCCAGTTCATCTTTTTTCCTTGCGCAACAGCAGACTGTCACACAAGAGCGACACCTTTTTCATGCATGGTGTCACCTGAACCGTAGAAAGATTCGCTGCATAGTGTGGCCCGTGAGGCTGTGTGCGCGCCGCTGTCTGCTATCACGAACACAAATACGGTGACGTACCCAGAGTGCACCGCTCGCTAGCCTTGCGTGAGTACACCCTATATGGCACATGTTGTTCAAAGTACCTTTATGCATAGCTGATCCAACCTGCATTCTCTTTTGCCATTGCCGGTAGCAAATTGTGTCTGTTTAGTATTGCATACCTGCCAACTTCCCCGTATTACCCAGAAGACTCTCAAATTTTGATCAGTTTGTACGATTGACAGAAAAATCTCCCGGAAAAGAGAAATTACCCTCCCCTCCCTTCCACACTTAAAGAATGAGTTTTTGCCATCACAGTAGACGGCTGCAATCCCATGAGCATGAGCAGTGCAATATATAAATGTAATGAAGTTGTCTTCATGCAAATTTGTTGTCAATATTTCTTCTTAAAACACCAGCTAACCCCCTCCCCCCCCCCCTGCTTAGAAATTATCTCGAATTTGGTGTCCCTGAACTTGGAAGGTATGGTATTGTTTGTGCCTTTTTTATCTTGTGTCATTTATGTAACATAATATATCTGTTCTTCACATTTATAATCGGTGCAGGCCTGGTCAAGGAGGAGTCACTCAGTGAACTACTAGTTTGAGTTCTCTGAGATGACACCACTGACATCACCTACAGTGCCGAGGTTCAGGCCTTCAATAGGAGTTGATGGTAAGCTGTCCTACTTACTTAGCAGTGTTGGAGTAACTCACTTGAGCTTTCATCACTGTTTTCACTGGCAGTTTGTTGCCTGAAATCCCATTTCATTAAAATTGATGCAGCCTTCACGCTTCTGCGGTTTAGAGCAATTCGCAGACATATGTCGATTATAGTCGAAACAGCGTGGCTCATCATTAGAGTTGAATGCTGAGTTTCGCTTGGCAGCTTTTTGACCACTTCGGTCGCTACAAAACATTATTTGCCATCCCAGGTATGCGTCATGTCTGATTGGTTGGACAGTCATCGAGTGTCAGCGGCTGTCGTCATCAGAACCTGGTTCTTGTGCTGCCACATCGTTTTTGGTGGTGGCGCTGTCATCACCGCCAACGCCTGCGCTCCCCGTGTTCCCATTCAAGATGGTGAGTGGTATACTCATGGCAGCCTTGCTGCTGCTGGTGCTGCCATGTAGCTCTGGCTCGTGGTGGTGCCACCGCCATCACTTGTACTCCCTGTGATCCCAGCCAAAGTGGTGACAGGGATTCTAGGAGGGCTCTTTGTCGCGAGGGCTGCCACAGACATTGGCTCGTGGGGGTGCCGTCGCTACTGACAAAGCTTGTGCTCCCCGTCCCTCTTGAAATGGTGACTGGAATTCGGAGAGGGTTCGCTGCCGCAGCCGGTCGGTTCAAGTTCCGCTCATTCTGTCGTAGCCCTTCTTGGGAATTCGTTCCCTCCATCTTGAGGTTCTAGTAGGAGAAATCCACTGCTGTTGGGTTACATGTCACCACAGCAGTCAATTTGCGGAGGGCCATGGCCACGTGATCCCACTTTTGAAATGTTGGAGCCTTGTTGTGGACATGGAGGCCGGTAAGAGAGTGATTTATTGTGCGTCTGGGCACATCTGCCCGGCGAATGAGCTCATGGGTGTGCCACATGGATAGTGGGCGGACTGTGCAAGTCTGTCTTTTTCAGAATGGCGCTAACAATAGGTAATGTCTGAATAATTCTTGTCCTACATAGGGGATATTTTCTTGGCACAATGTGTTAGTAAATAGCTACAATGTCACTGCTTAATTCGGAACAAGATTCAGAGTATGAGACATTCTCAGGCCAGGCAAAAAAATTCTGCTCACTTTAATCTTGGAGTTTCCAGAGTTGCACATCATCAAGCAATCCTGAAGGCGATGCACCACATGTAATTACACTATTTTAGTTCTTAACTTACGAGGAAGGTGTCCAAGAAATTGTAGGCAGTGTAAGTTATATGTTAGTGTTAATTTATTCTGATAAGTAGAACAAGAAAAACAACAAAATATTCAAAGCAATGTCTTTTTTTATCACCGAAACATTTTTTGGTCACCCTCGTTTAAACTGGGAGTGTAACGCAAGAAAAGAACTGTGCTGTGACCTTCCAGACTGCACCGTCAGATGATGCATGCATCCTGCAACATAAGTGCAGGATCAGCTTTTCTTTGGGGCGATTTTTGTAAGATGACATGAAAATGTTGTGGTCATCACCATCAAGGTGGTTTGTTTTCTGCATGTTCTCTGCTTGAGTGACATAGCCACTGACCAGCCGCTTCACTGGTACTAAATTGAACTACTTGACAAGTTGCTTAAACAATAGTGATACACAAATGGCAGTACAAGGACAAGTTGAAGAACCACAAGTAGCGCTTGTCCTGTCACTTCATCGACTTGTCATTGTCCATAGCACTACAGTCTACGCTAATTACAACAGCCCTAGTTACAACAGACATTTGGATATAACATACCAATTTGTGAGGTTCGGTTGGTTTGCTTCTACATGCCATTGACTCAACTTCATATCTGCATACAACATACTCTTAAATAGACCAAAACCTTGGTCAAAATCAAGGTCTGTTATAACGAGCTTAGACTGTATTTGCGTTTTCCTCCTCTTCACTGTTCTTCATCTGCTTCTTACTGAGCAAATAAATAAGGCTGCCTAATAAAACAGCACCATCCGTCAAAGTAGTAAAACATTTCACTGTAAAACGTATTGCCCTGGCCAAGTCTCGTCGTCGCAATGAGTCGCATAGTGAATCAGCTAAGCAATGGTTGATGAATATGATGCAGTTCTACTTAATCAGCAGCGCACTTCAATCTCTCTTCTGCATGAAGCCTATGTGTCGGAGCAGATAACATTGTGTTTCCTCGACAGCCGCGGGGTTTGAAGCAGGTGCTTAATGCTTGTGAGCCTCCACCATTGAAATTTTAACTTGTCACTTACTCTAGAACTTGACAATGCAGTATGGCTGATTTATGAAGTTTGCGGAACCGGCGTCAGAGACATTCTACTTGGGAGAGGTTTATAGGGCTAGAAAAATAATGACAGCACGTCATCACACACAATTTTCTGTAATAGTAGAAGGACGTTGCCCAAAGAACTGTTGCTAGTTTTAAGTGTCACTCACTGAGGCAGTTTGTGTATTGTGTTAAAACCTGCATTTTGCTGTTCTGTTTTTTTATTCCAGGATCCAATGTTACATTCCTGTGGCTTTTTGCTTGTTTCCCAATTCCTGAAGGGGGTTACAGGCTTAACATGTGACACAATGTTTTGGTGAGTGTATCTTTTATTTACTGCCTGGCCAATCAAATCGAGTGGCTCGGCAGAAAACTCTCTGCAGTTTCAGGATGTTTGAGGGTGTGTTCTCCTTCCGACATTCTAAAATGGCACCAATTTTTTGTGCTGCATCACTATACTCTGTTTAATGACTAGCTGATAATGTGGTACAAGCTACGTCCTCATTGGATCAGTCATAAGTTTGTCTTTCGCCGTATGTTCACGCTCCCGCACATAACCATGTGCAGAAGGCGGGGTCAGGCAATGAAAGGGAGGCGGTTGATTGGTCCGGTGGGTGCATAGTTCCCACTGCAGTCATCTTAGAAGTGTATGTGAATACTCAAACTTTAAATAGGTCACATTACTCGAAGCTTGATGAACTCCTGATGAACTCCGCAGAGCCACATGTTTGTCTATAGTTGCAGTTACGAAATATTGAAATATAAGTATGCAAAAGTTCTGAGCCCATCGAGCTAAACCATAGCTCCCTCACACAAATCACTGCACCCTGCATGCCAGATCAAAGCAGTGGAGCTTGATGCAGTCAGCACTGCTTAAACATAAAAACATAGAGGAGTAAAAGAAAAAGGTGTCGTGATAGTTTTATTTTGCTTTTACGGTGTCTTACAGGACCAAACAAGAAGCGCAGTACAAAAAGGCAAGGAGGTGAAATAAAGGGAGTAAAGCAAAATGGAACAGAGTAGCTGTGTTTCCCTAGTAGTCACCAGCCACCTTGAGTGGCAGTTTTTGGGCATAAGAACCGGGAAGCAGTGCAGGAAGCCTGTAGTTCAAACACATGTTAGGTGTTAGGAACATAACAGCCGAGAAAGCATATGAACAAGGTTCTTCTGTGCATATTATTGAATGTGCTACAAGAATATGTGTGCTGGTTATATGCCCATTTAAATTAGAATGTTTTTCTTCTTTCAGCTTGCACCTTACAGACATGTAAGGAAGCAAGGGAAGGCCATTCTTTCATTCATCGTTTACGTTTGGGCGATTAACTAGTCTTTTGAAAAAAAAAACTTGTCATTTTAATGACATTGTGATAAATAAATTTTGGTTCTTTAAATTGTTCTTCAATCTTTGTTTTCTTCCCATATTGCAAGCAAACACTATGTCTATCAGGCCCTGAAATCCCACCAGCACGTAAGGGAACTGCCGAAGCCAATGGTAAGGTCATGGATGCTATTCTTATCACAGTTTTTCGGCTGGCCAGCTGAAAGTCGACGAAACATTGACTGTGGCGAAATGGCTACGAAGGTTGATCAAATGACGTCTAAACGACGATTACCATCCACGGCCGCCAGCCATGGATGCCAATCGTCGTGTAGACGTCATTCGATTGACCTTCGTAGCTTTTTCGCCACCGTCAACTTTTCGCCAATCTATATGCCATCGCCAGTGTATTGCAATCCTGGTGCCACATTAATGTCGATTGGCAATTGGAAACAATCAAAAGGCTATGATATTTATAGTCCTTTTATCTCCTCCAATAGCCGATTGATAGTAGAAAGGCACCAGGATATCGATACAGTGGCGATGTTCTATAAAATAGCGAAAAGTTGACGGTGGCGAAAAAGCTACGAAGGTCAACCGGATCACGTCTAAACGACGATTACCATCCATAGCCAGTTGATCAACACCAATTGCCATTTGGCGATAATATTTCTTTCGAACGGCAATAACCATTTTTATAGGGGGGCTGCAGGCACTGAGCATCTTATCATCGGTCCACAGCCACCGAGATTACGGCATTGGCTGGTAAGGACGAATAGAGAAGCGTTACCATGATAAGCACGCCCTGCATTTTGTAGCGTTAGCTACACTGGCCGAGGTTGAGCAGTTTCGCGTGGCTCTCGTAATGAGCCGTACTCCGTGCTGCGCAAGCGCGAGGAGCAGTGACGTCACACGGCGCACACCCGGCGGGGCGGAGCCGCCGTCGCCGCGGTCTCCGCTGCCACCGCGTGCGACTTGCCGGTCTGCGCAAGCGCGAGGAGCAGTGACGTCACACGGCGCACACCTGGTGTGCCGGAGCCGCCACCTCCCCGGACTCTGCCGTTACCGCACGCGCCTCGCCGGTCTTCGCATTCCAGAGGAGTGACGTCATAGCCGCGGCAGACGCACTGGCGCCGCCGCGTGCCCAGCCGTGTGCCTTCGTTGCGCAGTAGCCAAGTCTGACGCTGCAGCGAAGCTGTTTGACAGCACCTCTCATTTTGTGCGCATAAGCTCACGCTACGTATATCCTGGCATAGCCGAGCTAAGCCACCGCAATTTTTTTACGCTCTCTGTTACTACAGATAACTCGGAGAATGAGTAGATGGAGTCACGCGATCAGTAGCTATTTTGTTTTGAGCGCTTTTATCTGTGCATACAGAGATAGTACACCATATTGAAACGCAGTCGCTACTGTGCAATATGCTTGTCTACATCCACGTTCGCGTTCGGTGAAAAACAAGGATCAGCTGCCCACGTCACAAACGAACAAGTAGCTATACTCTGTTTCATACTTAGTGTGCAACGCTGTCAAAGCTGCTGGCACGAGCATGGGGCTTGATATCGTTGATCATTTGCACGGGTTCTCGCGCAAACAAAACCGCAGATGAAGCCACGCGCTCGCGCCAGCAGCTTTGACAGCGTTGCACGCCAAGTATGAAACAGAGTATAGCTCCACAAAAGCCCCTAACTCGAAATGAAGTCATCGCTGGGACACTATTAACCCAGCTTCGGTTCAAGTAGATATTTTTCTAACACGCTTTCATAACCTCGTAGTATGCGGGCACGCTCCGTCTCGTGTTACGTGGCATAGTACACGCTCGGACCGTTCTTTTTTCTTGAGGTGTACTCCGAAGCAAATTAGCCATGATACGCGGCAACATCAGCTCAAAGAGAGTCAACCGCAAGAGCCCGCGCGCAGTGTTAAATTGCTGCCCCTCGTCGTTTTTGTTTTTTAACATCCACTCTTGAAAGATTGGTGCCGTTCGAAACGTAGGTATGCGAAATAGGCGTTTAACGGAGTAGGGTGTTTAATTAAAAGTTGGAGTTGCACGCAGACCCGCCACGTCGTTCGACATGGTGAAGATTCCAGGCCCGGAAGCTCAGCTTTTATCTCTTTTGTAGCACACTTTGCCGCACCGTATATTTTCAAAATAATTTCTATGTGGTTTGGTTTCCCGTTCAAGATGCGTGATGCCGACCGCAGGTGCGCATTCCAGTGTGCTGGGAAAAATGCTTGTCATGTGTCAGAAAAAAAAATCGTTAATTGAAAGTTTTTTTAAAGTAAAACTAGATGGAGAATAACATTTAATTTACGTATGGGGCACGTGTCCTTCTATCGACCTTCCATGCCTCTGCCCATGCTGGAAAATTGTTACTCTAATGTTCTTGTTCCTTTTTTATTTTTTTTATTCGTTCTATGTGGTTAAGAACATTTTTGTGCAAAGCCACGCTGCCGGCACGTAATGGTGAATAAAAATGCTAAAAACTCGCGAGAAAAAAATTATAAATAAGGGAAAGATATTCGGCGTTTCGCGACATGCCCTCGTCAGTCTACCCTCACGCGTTTAATATTCATGGCCATGTTTGTTTTTATAGAACCGGTTTTAATTTGGCTTAGTAATTCTAAGAATCTCCTCAGATTCAGTGAGTATTAATAAATATTTATATGGTCGCAAAACCACTTTTTTTTATCGGAGGAGAAATCTATGAATATTGTTTTGTAATCATGAAAAGTTTAGGAGCAAAAATGACTGACCGAAACCGAGTAGTCCTGTATTTCAATTTAGGCTCGGAAGAAGTAATGAATTAAACGCCTGTGAAATCTCAGAAAGGGATCTGTTTTACGTAGGCAGTCTGAATTTACCATCTAATTGGGCAAAAATTAATATTTCTCTGAAAATACAACCTGTACAAACAATTTAAGTTACATAAAGCACAAGATGGTCAATGAGCAATGATGGATGCCCGAACTCGGAGTGAATCAATCGATCAATCAAAAATTAATTTCAAGTAAAACATTGATGGGTGCAAAAAAACACGCAACCTTTTAAATATATATCACACTCAGTTTCAACATTTACATTTTGCAGGTTTTGAGCACACGTACAAAGCAAGATACACCATCAAGTGATTAGACTAGTATCGATAGTCAAAGTACAACAAATATTGATGAAAGGTACAAAGCAGCTCTACGAAAGATAACACGCGCATTAGCACGATAAATACAAAAAATACAGCAACCTTTAAAGTAAACAACAAAGCATAAAATCTTATTAAAATTCCTACGCAGAGTAGAAGTAAAATTTAAAGTGACAAAACATATCTTTGATTTTAGTAACATCTAGTCTCAATATAATCTAAATATGTTCATTATGCTTATTTAAACAAGCCTAATATTATATCTTAGCATTGAAAGCCTCTAATGTATTTAATTTAATAGCTATTTTCAATGCTGCCCTAGATGAACGTTGTTTCTTCTGATATTTGGTTTCGTGTTCGGGATATGTTTAATAAATAGCTGAGTACAACGAAGGCCATGTCCGTATTGCGTGTGTTGTGTATGATCGTATTCCTAAGAGACGTACAAAGTCCTTTAAGTATTGAAGCCTTATGTACATCAAATTGGAACGCTAAGTATTATGAGAACCAACTTTTTTATAAGACAGAGTAATTTGCAGATGTTTGAAAGCGTCTTTGTGCACCCCACTAAGAGCAATTCAGCCTGGGTTCAAAAATATATTTTTGTAAAAGCAATATAGAGCTCTGAATATGAATATTTTCCTAAACACTCTGTTGAGACTTAAATTGCAAATTTTGAGCACAACATATCACGAGACATGTTATAATTAAGACGGACACGGAGAGTCTTGACGTCGAGATAGTTTATGCTATATAAAGAGCCAATGATAATCGTCGCTTCAAGGGCCACTTATAATAGTGATAGAAAACCCACAAAGAGGATGGTTTGGCGCTGCTCGGCTGGCTGCAAGGGATCGTCGAGTCGGCGACGGTCAGACTTCAAATGAATCGAATAATCGCCGGCCGGAGGTTAGATGTCCGCGTAGGCAGACAAGTTCGAAAGAAAGACGGTTCTGAAGATTTTTGAGGAGTCTGGAACTTAAATTCCCTTGCCGATACCCTAAATTCAAGAGAAGAGCCGTAAAGTTGTAAAAGCTTGGTTTGCTGGGCAAGTTGGTAATGGACATTCATATTAAAAATAGCGCAAAAAAGACAGGACAAAAAGACGAAGAAGCACACAGGACAAGCGCTAACTGGCAACTAAAGTTTAATGAGAGCTTCCAACTTTGCTATCGCCGTGCACGTGCGTAGTACGTCTCAACGAAAACATGGCGTACCGCCAAGGTACGCCATGTTTTCGTTGAGACGAGACTACGTACGTGACGGCGATAACAAAGTTGGAGCTCTCATTAAACTTTAGCTGCCAGTTAGCGCTTGTCCTGTGTGCTTCTTCGTCTTTTTGTCCTGTCTATTTTGCGCTATTTTAATATGAATGCCGTAAAGTTCTTTAGTGTCTTCATTATCTTAAGAATCCTTCATTCGTCTTTTCACATTGAAATAACATTTCGGTGTTTCCGAGCGTATTCTAGCCTTAACGAACTTTTCAAAGGAGAGTTGATAAAAAGAAACAAGAAAAATTAGGAGAACTCCACTTAAATGCGTCCAGAACCTCATGACTGTATTGATTAGAAAACGTGCCTCCAGCCCAATAGAACCAAATATTGAGACCAAAAAATGTAAATATTAAGACTACAAAGTTGGAACGAAAAAAAAAAAACTCTATTCCGGAGGTTCTACAGTAGAAGTAGTAATTGGGGGATATTTGTGTTTCCACTACTATTACGTGTTTCATTTTAAACATAGGCTTTCGTCTGCGTATTTGGAAAGTCCGTCTTTTAGGAAGAAATATGAGGATTAGACATACTTGCAAAGATTTTTTTAGCAAATTTAATATAATTCATACTCTGCATCTTTCCTTGACGTTGTGCAAGTCCTCACGTTGCGTAAGTAAAATTTAAATATAGAAATAAAACAATAAATATGTATCGAAGAACGTCTGCATGATAAAAACATGTCTTAGCAATGACTTGATGAATGCTTTGCTATAATTAAAATAACTGATGGCGGGATAAATTCGAACAGTTTAAATTTGCTATCCATTACTGCGAACGTTTCAAAGGTTATCGAGATTTGTGGAAGTGCCACCCAAGTAATATTTGGTTGCTTTCGTTACGAATGTTTTGACAAAACAGGTGGCGTACAAAACTGCTTGAAAATTGATTGTTTGTTTGCGGACTGTATAACATCTTTTGGTATTTGAAATGATTGATTGATTGATTGAATTAAACGGGGTTTTAAAAGCTTAAATTGAGAAACATTTATTGATTTAGTGTATTTGGGCGCCAAAAAGAGCGCGCTGGCCATAGCGAAAGCAATCATTACTATGAAGATGAAAGACGTTTACACTTCCCTGTACTGCCGAATTGAGAGCGCAGCTCTTGAGGAGGAGGGAGGGTACGGAGAGGAGGGTATCATTTCCTCCTCCTCCGTACCCTCTCCTCCCTTCCTCCTCTCCCTCCTGACTCCTGACCTTCATCGAGGCCTTCGCAGAACGAACTTCGTGAAGGCCTCGTGACCCTAGAGACCTTGTGACGTCACGTGTGACGTCATTCACACATGTGACACGACACGTGGCGTCACGCGTGACGTCACATGTACGACAGAGTTGTCCGATCCGACGTCCGATCAGGCAATACGACGGTCGGAGGCGAGGCTTTCAACGGTCTCCGGTGCTACGAAAGCCCTCGCCCCCAAGGTCATTCCTGCGAGTCCGCACGTAGGATCGGACGGTTTCGTCGTACATGTGTTTCGCGCTTTATTGCAACGCGCGGTTACGCCGCCGGCAATCGGTGACGCCGCCCAACCTGGACACGGGCGCCTAAAAATAAAGTAACACAAATTTGATCATTCTGACAATGACCGACGAACACAGATAGATTTGAGTTACCATACGCATGACGTAAACTAGTTGCTGCGTGCTGTCTTTGTCGGATAGGCGGTGTGGCTGATGTGTACGGGCTAGTACACATTCTCTGTTCCGCGGTCTGTTAGAATAATTATGCTAATCGAAGTGTTTGCCTTTATAAACACACTGTAAGCTTTCTCCACGGACCTGCTCTGCTTAACTCAGTCGAGCTAGTATCGGGCTTGGAATCTCTAGTTACAAAGTTCCCTTTCTCTTGTGGGTATTCTTGCATTAGTGTTTTATTTGTTTCCCATATCTGTGTATCTGTTTTAAAACACTTTGGCCTATGTTCAACTTTCGGCGGTTAACGTCACGATTTAGATTGTTTTTGTTTTATGGAAATTAACGTGAAACATAGTACGTGTGGAATGCATAGCATTCACTGGTTCCCTGAGATATCATTGAGTTGTGTTTCATTAGGAAGCAGATGTGCAACAAACGCCGTTTCATCGAATGCCGTTTCATCAAACGTGTTTGGGATGACAAAAATTAAAATCAATCAAAAAAGTGAGTTTTAAAGTTTTATCTAGAACAATAGCAGGGCTCATGTAGAACCTGAGGCCAGATTCACGAAACGATCTTACGCCAAAAATGTGCGTAAAACAAAAACTTAAGAACAAATTCGAAATCATACGAAAGCTCCGAAGCTGTCTTACGCACTTCTTACGATCAAATCAGCATGGCCGACAGCGTCGCGGTCGCGACGACCAACGGACGTTTATTTTCTATGTGCGCTTCCTCACGCCTCCGGACTTCAAGCAGCAAGAAAAAAGTAAAAAGTACTTGAAACATACCACGACGAACAAGAACGCTGGATCCACAAACACCCGGGAAGAGCTCCAACGGCCACGATTCCACCGACACCGATCAAGACAGCTCAGCGAGAGCAGGTACTCCGCGACTCGGCCAACTCGGCGACCGTCTGCCCACGACCAGCTGGCGTGCTGAATGGATTATTCCCGCGCGACCCTTGTGAACCCTTCCCCGTATTATAGTTCGATCGCTAACCTCAATTTTAGATTAAGAGGTCAATCTCTTCCTCTTGTCATCTCCTTGTTTTTCGAGGCAGCGGTGACGAACGCTGTCGTCGAAAAGGGGCTCTCATCGATTATATATCTTTGTTTTGTGTGATATAGAGCTCAAATAAACGCCGTATGGATTACCTTCGCAACACGGTATGTACTGTACACTTTGTTATTAGTATCCCATTTTTATTCTGACACTACTGCACCTCACTGTCGATCGCTATAACAGTTCGTGGGTCGCATTGCCGGTCCAACCTTTCTTTGCCAGGTGTCACGTCAGCATCGAGTCGCAATCGTAAAGGATCGGTCCCGAAGTGCTTATCAATTCGCGGTCCAACAGCGCAAATCCAGCACTTCGATCAAACGCGCGTCCGCTCCGAGTGTGAATAGGTATTACGTGGCTCTTGCTGACACTTTCGTAGTTCAGACGTTACGTTTTAACGTCGGCTCGCTATGCATCCCCGAGGCCGCGAAAAACGCCGCGGCAATTTGTTTCCATCTACGTCGCTTTGCAAACGATTGACACGGGCCGTCTTTTAAAAGCGATGACAGTTGCGTTGACTTCGTGGCGATCGAGTTCGTAGCAGTCAACGGAGGCGGTTACGCATCCCGGCCTCGGTATTCGGGCGTGTTTATATCGTGTTAGCGTCGACATATCACTGCACGGATATGAACCCCAGACATGCGGTGGCAGAAAGGCGGCCTGTGTTTGTTATAAAAATCCACGTGTTCCGAACGGCTCCGAACCATGCCGAGCTCTCCGATTGGTTGTTCGTGCTGCCGAAGACGCCGTCGCCATAGCAGCAGCACCGGTATGTTCTAGTTTTTTCGTACGAGAACGTCGCTTTCCTCCACTCACTTAAGAACGCGTTCGTGAATACCGATTTCTCTTCTTACGATGTTTTTAACTGGGTCCGGACATTTCGTCGAACGCCGTTTCATCGAACGCCGTTTCATTGAAGCCGTTTCATCGAACGCCGTTTCGTCGAACGCCGTTTCATCGAAGCCGTTTCATCGAACACCTTTTCGACGAACACTCTTACAGCCCGTAATATTTTTGTAATTTATATTAATTTTTATACACACCGTCATCTAATTCCCCTTTTTTATATCGCAGGGTCCAGTGACAAGATAAGTTCCACCGTGAACATATCCTGCTTTGAGAAGTAAGCCTCCATGAACCAACTGACCCCTCTCCATGTCACATGAAACAATTAAAAATGAGACAAAAACAGAATGCACGATGTGCTTTCTGGGAAGCGGGTAGTGTTTTATTGTCTGACAGCGTGTACCTGTAACCTTGGGTTATGTGAGGACCCGGAAGGGTTCTGTCTTCTTGGGTGATAGAGTACACCTAGGGCTTTACTATTTTCTGGTGCGGGTTGGCCTTCCTAAGAAAGCGCCCTGAAGATCATTCATAGGCAAAAGGGTCGGTGATAAGGATGACAGTGAAGGGGAGGTGGTTCCAGTTCGGGTGTAGCCCGAAACAATGTTGGCAGACACTTCGTGCAGCTTATATCTCTATAGAGTTTGAAAACTAAAAAAAAAAGCAGAAACGTTTAACTTGAGCATAAAGTTGATAATCAGAGTATCGTTATATTTCATTTCGCGTGCTCTCCTGGCAGAGTATCGTTATATTATAGGCATGCTGTCCTGGCAGTAAAATGCTTTCCGTGAATAAACCTTGAACTAAGTCGCAGACTCATTTGTTTTTATTTCTTTTATACCAATTATTTTTATTTCTAGTAATTTGACTCCACCTTCAAAAACAATTTCACAAGTGACTACCTTAGTCTTAACAAATGCAAGGTAAAACATCTATAAAACACTGCCCCAAAACTCGGTATAGAGAAATTCGATGAAACGGCCCTTAGCGATTCGATGGAACGGCGTTCGATGAAATGTCCATTCATTCGATGAAACGGCGTTCGATGAAATGTCCGCTTCCGTTTTTAACTTACGAACTTCTTAGCTAAGTTGTCGTAAACTAAGAAGCTGTTCGTGAATCTGGCCTCTGTTCTTCAAAGAGCATGTTCAAGTAAGCATTAGAAGACATTTAGAATTGTGCCTACAACACCTAGCTGCCCTTCAAAGTGCGCGTAGATTTACGGAGACATCGTTGGAATCGATCTTTTCACTCTCAAAACGTGCAAAAGCAACACAATTCTTTGGTATTTGTGCGTGAGATTGATAATAGATCTTGCTTAAATCATTTGTGCGTTTCATGGATGTTTCATGGACGCATGGAAGTTTCATGGACGCAAGCAGAATGCAAATGAGTCGCTAAACAACTTGATCTGGTGTAGGTTTCAAAAACACATTTATTCCCTATTGAAAATTCCATCAAGATACGTAATTTGGGACACTGACTGCCAGTCAGCAGCCCTGGTGGAACATGCCCTGATGGTCCATCAGATGACGTCTGACTGCCAGTCAGCAGCCCTGGTGGAACGTGCCCTGATGGTCCATCAGATGACGTCTGACTGCCACTGATGGAATGTCCCAAATAACGTATGTGGTGGTCTTTGATGGAATGTACCTTCCAAATTTGCGTTTTTCAGGTAAAAGGGACCCGTGCGGAAATTTCAGATACAGGCCGGAATGAAAAATGCCGGTTCCGCCTAGACCCGAAATTGGGGCACCAGTTCGTATCCACCCTGAAACCGCGCATTTCCAGCCCCAATTTTTGACCCAGGCGGTGCACCGCCGGAATTCCGCTGCGCTCACCACTGGACTCTACAAAGAATTTGGTGCTATGCCCTTAGCCGTTACAACCGAGAGATCGTCGCGATTTCAGACCCAGGCGGACTGAGTCTGAAATTGCGACGATCTCTCGGTTGTAACGGCTAAGGGCATAGCACGAAATACTTTGTAGAGTCCAGTGGTGAGCGCAGCGGTAATTCCGGCGGCGCACACGGTCGTCCAGGCGTCGTCACCAAACACGGTGCACAGAACACACACAGCACGCACAAGCACAGTATCCAGTGTTGAGTGCATCGGGAAGTTCCGGCGGGCAAGCGGTATCCGCGTTGTCCAAGTACTGTCACCAAGCACACCAGCGCATCCAGATGCCGAGCCGAACTGCAATGGGTCGGCAGCTTCGCACTATATAAAGATTCAAAGCCGAGGTCAGTGGGTATCCATCCAGGGCAACGATAGGCGCGTCAGTATCCGTGCGCCCGCAGCGCGAACGTCGCCGCCGGGCGAGCGCCGGCCGGCAGACCGACGCGAGCGCAGAACCTAAACTCTCGAAGCGCTGCCGCCCACTGCAACAGACAATGCAAGGCACGTGTCGTCACCAAACACGGTGCACGGAACACACACACAGCACGCACAAGCACAGTATCCAGTGTTGAGTGCATCGGGAAGTTCCGGCGGGCAAGCGGTATCCGAGTTGTCCAAGTATTGTCACCAAGCACACCAGCGCATCCAGACGCCGAGCCAAACTGCAATGGGTCGGCAGCCTTGCGGACTCGGGGTCCTGTCGCGATCGGCGAGGTCTGGCGCGGGGAAGCGCGGAGGCGTCCTCAAAGCGTGCGCACACACGTCGCCTCTGGTCCAGAGTGGCCGGCGGCCTGGAGCCCTCAACGCTTGGGTTCTGATGTTTCTCCCGTCTCGTAACTTCTTCAACAGCACCGAAGACAGCGGGCACGATCTTTACGTTCACTCAACGCGTCGAAATGCCTCCACGTGCGACGAACCGGAAAACGTGGTGCGGCTGGTGCCGGAACTGCATAACTTCGAGCTTTGACACGGCGTGGCGCCACCTTCTAGTCCGCATTCATGTAAACGTTGCCGCGTCGGCTTCGTTCGAAGAACGAGTGGAGTCGATGCGCCCGTGCTGGATCGACAGGGTGGCTCAAGCGCGCAAACAAAACGAGTTGAGAGCGATCGTTCATGGAAGCTCGGCGAAGCTTCTATGGGCGAAGCGAAAGTGACGAAAGTAGAAAGTGGCGCGTTTGGCGTGCTCGGCATGTTCGGCGTTTCGGCGGGCATCTGATCAGGTTTGTCGGGTGCCCTGCTTGTCATATCTCTAACATCAGCGGTTTTATGGGCTCACGTTCCGAAATCGTTTTCTCGTGCGTAGATTATTTCTCGTATTCATAGATTTGACGAAATAGTGGTATCCGAACGAACTTTACGTCCTTTGACCGTACGTCTGTCTGCACGCCAAAGCTTTTTGACGTACAGTCAGAGACAATCGATGTACAGTCAGAATCGCCACCAAGAAAACTTGACGGCATTTCGCGGCGGCCGACTGCCACCAGGAAACCATCAGAAAGCCGACAAGCGGAGTTTGACTGGAGTTTGACTGTCGGTCAGAGTAGCTTGTTGGCCAATCAGACGTGCTTGACGTACAATCAGGCACAGACAGGTGTCCACTAGAAAACATCGACTGCCAGACAGCGTTACATTGATGGATTCTTCCTTCGGGTTGCAACGTTCACAGTGAAGCAGGCTTTCTATGACGCAATTCTGCTTTGAAACAGCGGCCCATCAGCAAGAAAAGGAACTGCTTGAACCTTTTGGTGTAACGCCGGGCGTGTTTTGTGGGGTGACCCTGAATCGGATGGACAATATTCGAATCACAAAAGCAGCTGACTTTCGGGCCTTTATGGAAAGCAAGAAAAGAACAAAAATGAAGGCGAGTGTCAGGTCAGGCTTCACGAGGCAGTGTCAAGGGAACGACACTAAAGACTATGCACCAGGCGCGTTTTAGGATTGCGGATGAGCCAAACGTGAAATCGCGATTTCTCGGAAACTCTGTTTTCGCACATATAAAGAACTTGTTCTTCGTAACTGGTGGAGCTGTCGCAGAATTTTTTTTTCAGTTATTGTACTGCATGCTTTCTTTCATCGTAAACCAGAGACACGGCAAATAAAAAAAACGGACAAAACAACAACAAGTCTCAAACACAGCTTCTAGTTTATTTGAACATCATCACTCTTATATATACAACACAACCCTCCTCTCCAAAGCCGAAACACCTCCTCTCCAAAGGCGAAACACCTCCTCTCCACTCCGTCACCAAAATCTCAGAATGAACCAATGACAGGTACTACCTCCCTTCCTTTCACACCAACCAAAAACTGACCCCGACGACCTCATTTCATATCCAAGATAACAGGCATCTCAAGCACAAACCCTGCTAACGTTAAAAACGCCTCCCCCCCCCCCCCCCCCCAAAAAAAAAAAAAAATGAAAGCGACATGTCATTTTTTCCAGAAACGACCAGCCACAGCCGATAACAGGCATCCCAAACAGACACAGTGTTAACGTTCAAACCCCCCCCCACCAAAAAAAAAAAATTTAGAGACACAGGAAGCGTTTTAGTTCGCTATCAAAAGCCAAGGACGGTGTGCTTCCACAGTTGCCATGCGCCAAAATACACAAGGACTCCCTCACAACTCTCCTACCATTTTCTTTCTCTTTATGAAAAACCTGGGTATCCCCCGCTCCGGCTGACAACCATTGCAGTCTACAACAAGTTTAGCTATTTCTGAATGCTGCACCTTGTTTTTTTTACCGCCCTTTTATGTTCCATATCGATTAATTGGATTCGTTCATCCCCATGCAAAATAATTTTTCAGAAAGTAAAAAATAGTTTTTGTTTATGGTGAATATGTAACAAACGGCAAAATGTAGAATATCAGATTTTACATCAACTTTGATGTTTACAGTCAAAAAAAGCCTTGGATTGTTCACAACAGTCGATGCTGCACTAAAAAGAGACTCACATGCTTTCTTTATTTACTTAACCTGATAAATTGTATTTCGTTGAAAATACTGTTTTATTTATTAATATATTTTTAATATATTTTTCTCCACAAGGAACATGAAAAATAGGCCAAAGGGGTATATATAGAAAAAAAAAGAAATGTGCAATTCTTTTTTCTTCTTTTCGGAAAATAAATGTATGTATTGGGGAATAACTGAGAAAGGTCTTATGATTCTAGTCAAATTCGACAATTCATATATGTCCCTTAACAAAAACAAAGTCATATATATTTTATTAATTATTTCGCACATGCTTTAGTGTTTCTGAATGAAAGTGTAAGGAGCAAACAAAACAACAGAAACAGCCCGGAAAATTCGAAGTCGCTCGTCTAAAGTTAAGCTGAGTCATATGTCAACCTACAATGTCCCCTAACCTGCCCGTCTGATCAGGGCCTTATCGTGGCCGGCAGACAGTGTTGTTAGTTTAATAACGTGGAACAATTAAACAATATAGAGAATGTGCTTTATAAGTATGATACGTTTCCTGCGCCAGATAGCGTCATACCGGTTTCTATTTTCGCATGTGCGCACAAAAGTCGAATTTAAGTTTATTTTTTGTAGCGCTGGGCAGTTGGTCTATTAGTCTACAGATCAGTCGATTAATGCTTTCGTCGGGACTAAGTTTTTAACTCCTTAATCTGTAAAAACTTTGACGAACAAAAAAAAGATCAAAATAAACGCTTTTACTTCGCGGACGTGGAGGAGTATACCTGTATGAAGACAGACGTTAGGAGAGATGTTGACCTAAATTAAACTATGGAGACAATATTTGTAACTCCAAACAAGTGGCGGATGTTACACCTGTAGCAGCCACGTCAGTGCCTTGTGAGTCTCCTTTTAGTGCAAAATCGACTATTGTGAACAATCCAAGGCTTCTTTTGACTGTAAACATTAAAGTTGATGTAAAATCTGATATTGTACATTTTGCCGTTTGTTACATATTCACCATAGACAAAAAATTATTTTTTACTTTTTGAAAAATTGTTTTGCACGGGGATGAACGAGACCAATTAATCGATAAATTATTTGATTAAAGGGTGGCAATTAATCGGAGTAATAGTTTTAACCGACGCACAACCATGATGTTTTCGTCGAATTTAACTTTAGATGTTTCTCAAAGTCAAACCCGGTTGAACTGGAGCCTTGGCAGGTTTACGACATTCATGGCCGCGACGGGCTCCGTGTCAGTCATCATCAACAAATGACGCCAGGGCGTCGTCCCGTAGATTTGCTTTCGATTATCAGCGTCAACCACGACGGTTTAAATGTCGCCTTCCTATCCATGAATCGGTCGTTGAGAATCATATTTTATTATGCCAAAAGGTTTAGTTTCTCGTTCTGGATCTTGGATTCACGACAAGGGTTCCACGTTTTCGAGGTTTATTTCCCGTGGATTTCGGAATATACTCCTTTCGGGGTATCTCTACAGATTCGTTGTTTTTCGGCGTAAACGTCTTTGAGTACTGCGAAAGGAATGTGTGATTATTGGTGTATATGCTGTAAAATATAGGACATGGATAAGACATTCTGCAACCTCCAAGGAACATCCGCGTGACCCCTATGTTTGCAAAATGTCCCAGTACCGACAAGAGCCGCAAGCGCGATAAGAAGTGTCATTCGAAAGAAGCAGGCGTGTGTACCCAAAAAACAACAACGCTGTTTACGGACAAGCCCGCGTTCGGCCACACCAGGTGGGGCCACTGCAACTGCGTAGAAACCAAATTCGCAGGAAGTGAAGGGTCTGGTCACGCCCCGTGACGACAGCAGGGCCACTCAAGCGGCGTAATATCAGAGCCGCGTGTTAGTCTATAGACTACCGCTTACCCCCCCCCTCCCTCCCCTACTTACCACATTGAAAAACATACTCTGAGCGGCGCAAATGCAATTGGTCAGGCGCTGTGACGTCAAACCGATAGCTGCGAGCTTCGTTGCTGACATATATTCCCACGTCCTTGCTACGGTGCGACCAGCACCTAACACGAGCAAGAAAGGTTCGTGCACGGTTTCCATATAAATGCTGGTGCACGAACTTGCGTCTGCTTAGAACTGTGTGCCTTGAAACTTTCTAAAATCTCTCGCAGCAAGAGCAGAGCAGTATATTGGGAGAGTTCGGTCAATGGGAAGAGCCGGCTGAAGCCAGGGAGGAGCGGCAAAAGCGACGCCGCCACCAGCTCCGTATATTACCCCGATGATGATCCCGCGAAGTAATGACACCTGAAATAACCTTGAAGGGGGCGCGTTCCTCGGCGCAGGTATTTTTTGTTTGTTTCTGTATGAGGCTGCAAGTACATGAATGAATAATTGTAAGAGATTCGTCGAAATAGTGAGTTTCAAGGTCATGAGTGCGTTTACTGAACCAGAAAAGGAGACATTGACGTATAAACTTTCCTGAAACATCAGACGAAACTGCGAACATGGGGTACGCGTTCGAGGTTAGGGTCGAAACTCCCGCGGAGCTGAGTCTGTGGTTTTTACCCTCTACTCCATCGTGGCCGTGGCTGCGACTGCAATCGGAAGAAAGATTTAAGCGCGAAACACATGTACGACGAAACCGTCCGATCCGACGTTCGAACTGCCGGAATGACCTTCGGGGGCGAGGGTGTTCGTGGCACCGGAGAGCGTCGAAAACCCTCGCCTCCGACCGTCGTATTGCCTGATCGGACGTCGGATCGGACGGTTTCATCGTACATGTGTTTCGCGCTTTAGTGCATTCCCAATGTCGCCTTGTCAACGGCACGTGCGTTGCCTTTTCAGTTACGAAGAGTAACAACTTTCGACTCCAGCGTGCTGAATACATCCTGAATGGGTCCTTAGCTACAAATTGTGACGTGAAGATATAAGCTAAGGTAATTTTCTCTACTAGGGGAAAATTCGTGGCTAGAGGTTGACGAAAATAATCCCTGGAGAAGGGGAACAAGAGGGACAAAGGACAAACACAAATCTCCAAACACAGCTAGGTGATTGGTGAGCGACCGAAAAATCGGCCTGGTCCGGGTATCGAACCCGGAACCTCTTCATTACAGGTGGAGCGCTCTACCAACTGAGCTAACCAGGGGTTAGACTTCAGTAGAGCCAACGGGTTTTATCAGCTGCCACCAGTCTAACACCAGCAAGGGTGAAGCTTGCAATTTAAGGTTATGATTAATAATGCAATTAAATGCAAAGGTGCAAGCTGAGCTGGACAAGTATGACGTTGGTCGCTAGTGATATCAATCAACGCGCCCAAGGTCGTTGAAGCAATTTCTGTCAATGACGTCCTCTTATTTTCGCCCTATTCTTACCAATTAATGACTGCATTTTCTATTACTGCTCTGAACGAGAGTTAACTTTAGCGTCACTTATCGGGTAGCCCTAAAATACTCAGCAGACCCGAATAATCTTTTTTTTATTTTTGTTGTTTAAGATTGCTTTTCTTCTTTTTTTGTACGTAAAAGTACGTTTTACTTTTTATCTCGCAGATACCGTAAAACCTTATTTCTAATTAAGCGCAGTTATAGGGTCACCGTAAAGATTGGCGCCAGCGTGCCAGTGTGTTTTCTCGTCTTAAAAGATTTTATAGGAGCACTAAGTGATTTTTGTAGAATCTTATTTTTGCTGGCACATTGCTTGTTTGATCAATCAAAAATGACCAGTTCTGGTTGTCAAGACATCTTAGTAAACTCACAACAATAGAGATATACGGGCGCTATTTTCTCTAGTATGGCCGTCCTCGAGTGCCCACCAGTTCCATAATATTTGACCAATAAAGCTATAAAATTGCTTGGATATTCCGAACGTTAAAATTATTGCTTTTTATGGATGTGTTGTGCATGATATCTTGACAAAAATGTCAAATATTTGGCTTGGGAGTCGTAATGCAGCTATTGTTTGAAAATGCCGTCTTACGGCGCCCCCTGATGTCCTCTCCAAGGCGCAGATAGAGGGACGTGTCACGATCTACGAATGGATCTTTAATAGAAAACTCGGCCACCCATGAGTATAATTTTGAGTTTTGAAGGATGCTCTGCAGAACCCGTAGATTGTTTTATAACCATCATTAACCGATCTCAGAATCCACTTGATTGCCATTTATAAGAGGTTTTAAGGCACACGGTCAAAAGGAGTCACAGGTGTTTGAACGTGCCTTTAGTCTAACGCTTTTGCGCGAGCAGTTGTGCATTTTGCGAACGAACGAACCCTAAGAATATCACCCACCTCAAGCCCTTAATTAAAACTAAACTAATCTCGGGCAAATTGAATTTTCTTCACTCTGCAGAGGCGATTTTGTTAAATAACAAATAAAAATTGTAAAAAAAAGTATCGATACCGTTTTTTTAGCTTTAATTTTTGAAACCGCTGAGGTTTTCTGTGTCGTTTGGACCATTTTCATATGTTTCCCATCTCAGGGTTTAAAAATATGTCGCACTCTAAACATTTTTTTCCTCCTTGGATTTAACAGATTCTCTCGTGGAAAGCAACTTGGATGGAGGAAAGCTAAAGTGATTTTCACGCTTGCCGTCTTTATCCGTGGGGATTACACTTGCTTGTTTATTTCATCTCCTATCAGTGTTTTTTCAGGACGAAAAAAAATTAAAAGATGAAATGCAGAAATATTCTTTCGCCTGGCGGAAATTTCTCCTCTCCCTCTTTTTTGCCTTTTCCCTCTTGTCTAGCTTCACGGCGAGGTGCGGGAAGGAGGGAAGGTTCCCTTTCGTACCAGCCTCCTCTGTGAGGATAAGCCTAGGAAAGCCCATGATGAGCAGCAGGCTGTTTGGCCCCTCGCAAAGCCTAGCCCTCCGGATGGATGTTTTACGGAGCTGGAAGGCTACGGCCCTGGCACTCACCCATTTCACGTGTCGAAGTTGTTTGGTTGTAGCCTAGGGCAATGTAAACGCTTACTGGAGAGCTGCGATGCATTCAACACCCACTGAACGTACTTTTCCTACTTATTCTTGGTGCCTCAAATAAGGAGTGCAGAACGCATGCGCGAGATTTGGTGGTTTCAATATGTGAGCATGATTTACATGTTCCCAAAACATTCAGCGTCCTCAAAAAGCCAACCTATCATGCTCAAACCTGCCTCAAATGGGGAACGATGGAAAATATAAATGTGTACCAGGTGTGGGCATCTGGTAGCGGGTTTCTGTTTTCGTACAGCGCGCACAAATCACTGTGTGCCTAACTCGCAGTATATGATGGCCAACGAAATAGGCATGAATATTTATTTACAGATCTCATCAACTTCAGGAGTTGAAAGAGCAGCAAGGGTGAGTGTCAATATTAAGAAGTTTTAGTAGATCGTTTTAGCTCTCCGATAACCGTACTTCACAACGATATATATGCTAGCCTTGTTGTGAGCATTTTTTATCGAGCACGGCTATCGGAGCTGAAAACGCAATATTAAACCAATATTGGGAAGTTTAGCGTGTCGTGTTATCGTTCAACGTCGCTTGTATTGGTGTTATTGCACGGGTTGCCACTTCAAATAATTTTTTGTAGTCTTCAAAAATCTAAAGTAAGGGTCTTTTCACACCCTGCTTCTGGTGTTTTAACGTTTCGGTAAACTTACACCAGCTCTCCTGCGCCCTCACTGCGTGTTGGAGTATAGCACCTCGCAGGAAAAGGGTTTATTATACCTTTTTCCCCAGCGTCAGGTACCGTTTTCATAATTTTTGTATGTTTTCACGTTTCTCAAGACCTTCTCCGCCAATCTTCTAAACTCTCCTTTTGGTGATTGTAGTCCTTTGATATTCTATTATTCCACGCTCACCAGCAAAACCTAGAGCCAAACTCAAATCTGTTACCCCTTCAGGGAGGGCAGGATGACGACCCGTGCACTTCAAAACCACATGTCCTAGCGTGTCGCTGTTGCTATGCTTTACGGCACATATGCGTATAATATCTCTTGAAATTAAGCCGATATGTCTTTGCCACAAATACTCCCGTTCTCGCCCATAGGCAGTAAAGAGATTCCCGTGAATTCTCAAACATAATTTGCTGTCTGGAGTAGGAGGGGAGGGAACTTCGAAAGAAGTTTTATGGTATTTTGATTCAGTGAGTCCTCTTTAAATGACACATTCAATAGATTATTGTGTGAAAATAAATGTATATAGATGTTATTTACTGCCTTTCATTTTCTACCAGATGGTTCATACAATCGCGGTGTTTCTCTTGGGCCCCATGGAACTGCGAGAAATGATTTATATGGGCATGTGTGAGGCAGGTCATTGCGTGAATCTTCGCCCGAGGCACCTCGCGCGAACAAGTCGTGGCTAAGTGCACTTAGCAGCACCAAGCGCGTGAGCACGTTCGGCAGTTACCCAAGCTACGTTCTCGGGCCCTCAAAACATTTTCTCGTTGTCTTTCTAAGCAGGGAACACCGAATGCGTAGCTTAGCACTAAAGTCACTGGATCCTGTACTTAGCACCAGACACTTAGATCGCGAATAATAATGGACGCTAGTAACCGCACCCGAATTACGGGACTCGTGAGCTTCTTGCACTTTAGCCGAGTGGAAACTGAAAGGGGAGGGAGCTTCCCTAATTCAAATAAACGATATGCGAGATATGCGAGATGTAGAGTGTCATCTAGTAGCGCGCGGAGAACTACGTCCACCATATTGGTAGAGGCGAGAAAAAGAAATGAGTGGCCCGATTGACAAAGAACCCATGTAAACGATCGACAGCGCTATGTGCGAGAGATGAGACGCCATTGCTGCGTTCTGCTGCGGAAGCAGCGATAATCCTTCAATACTTGCTTGACCTGAACGCAAACCTGAACAGGGCTCACCTTTCTTTCTTCTTTTTGTTTGTTATTTAGATGCACCTCTTGACAGAAACAATCGGCGACAACACAAAGAAACATGCGGACGTTATCGCATGGCGCAAACCCATTTGAACCCATTTAACTGGGCCCTAACCTTTTTCCGAAATTTAACAGGATTTGTATGTTGACTTCCTTTGTCTCGTGCATGCTTTTTTTCTTCCCTTTTGTTGCGTGCTGTAGTGTGGTTTGCGTTTTCCTTGATGCGAAAGAAGCTAAATTTAATATGCGGACGAGACCAAGGCTGCGAAGCAGGGCAAAAAGATGGCAGTTTTAATAATCTACGCCACCAATCATCATTGAAGATGCGCATAGTTAACAATGATCACCAAAAGATGAAAACACCAAAGAGCCCTTCATTTAATTGTCATAAGTATATATTTAAAAATAAATTACCTTAGAGAGCCATAAAACAATATAATAACTTAGCAGCAGTTCCATTACACTTGATCTGGCATACGTAAACGAGCTTTGTAAAACATCTCTAAAACTAAAGAGGAGAGAGTGTTGATAAAACATTTTGGAAAATTGAAAGCGTGGTTATCTAGAATAAAAAAACACAACAGACACGGAGGACGTCTTTGTTTCCTCTCAACTCTCATTGAGTTGGGAATTTGCTGTTTTTTTTTTTTCGAACGCAACGTTTGATTACGTCAAATGCTTGGGTTAATTGCTGAGGCTACAATTTTTATGTCGGCGGCGGAAAAACGTTGCACTGCAGATGTCGAGTCGAGCAACACCACCAACACCAGCATTATTTCACAGCCAACTTTTTTTTGTCGCAGCATAGGGTAAAAGTGTGTTTTTTTATGTGTAAAAAAACTCGGCGGATTTTTCGGAAGTCAATGCAGTCATTCCTCCTGGGTTGAACAAATCTTCATTAGCCGGTGCAACATCCATCCGTAAACTGTGACTGATGTCGATGCTATCTTAAACGAAGTTGAGTATTTTGCAACGTCAATGAAAATACTGCTCAGGAAAGAGTGTGCTTCACAAGAGCTCAGAGCTTTCCACCAATAGACCCATTGCTAAATTACCCAAGCATCAAGGAGAACGCTGCGAATGTATGTCCATAGCCTCCTCTGTACTCACAAAGCCTGGCAGTTCGGTGACGGAGCCATAGAGTGCCCGGTTGCAGATTTGGAGTTCAAGGATCTGGTAGCACAGAGCATCAAATATCTATTTCTCGGGGAACCTGGACGTCAGCGCACAGCTTTTGCAGTGGCGAGGACCCGAAGCACAGTTTTTCGCTCGGGAGAAGTGTGTTTCGGCGTCTCGCCACAGCGGAGCACCAATAACGTGGCTCTCCTCTTATCCGCTGTGTGCCGCTCCACCTTTTCCATTTCAGCTGCCGCTTCTAGGGGCAATCTGTCAGACTTTGTCAGTATATAGGAGGCGATGGTATGTCTTAGCACTGCTCGCGCTCGCCTTCCCCGTATCAAAGATTTGAAGTAAATAACCAAAATAAAGCGTTGACGAAGCGAGCGTGCAAGATACCTTTTATTTTCAGAATTTTGCTTTAAATCAGTTACTGCTGCAGACGCCAGCCTGTGCAGCGCATGTAACTACACTCGCAGCATGTTCCCTGGCGCTTAGGTAATTTAAGCAAAAGGTATATTAAAATTCTCGCCAATAACAGCTTGAAAAAAAAATCTTTGCATGTTTTGGCGTGGAGCAGTCTACCCCTAAACAGTACGACATCATGCGTCTTCGCGTCATTAAAATAATTGAAGGTGTCCTCAGATATGAAAGGCATGACCGAGTAGTCCTTTGTCCACGTTGAGTGATCGCAAGTCAGAAAACCCTAAAGTTACTGAACCACGATCAGTGGCAGAGCGTCCCGGGCTCTGGAAATGCCGAGAAACCGAAACTCGAGAAACTTTGACGCTACCACGATGGCCGCGCGCCCAGTGTTGCCAGACAACCGAGCAGTTTCGTATATCCGTCTGTTCGTTTCGTCTTTTACATGGACTAAAAACCTTTCCGAACGTTTTCTATATTCGTTGTCACGTCAAGAAAAAGAGAAGTTTTTGTGCGATATTTATGAGCATTACTTATGCGCAAGATGTCGAAGCAAAAAGAAAATGATGCTTTTGGCGTTTGAAATGTGTACGTCTTGACAAAATTTAATAAAGGTAATCTACTGCGCGGGCGAAATGGATTGAACGCAACTTAAAATGACCGCATAAATCGGTTTCTTAGCTTATCGAGCTGGAACTCACTACAGTGGTGCCTACAGGTGTTGGAAGTTTTCTCTAAAATTTTGGAAAGATTGACTCATCTGAGTAAATCACGAAAAAACAAAAGCCACGATTTCCCCATACTTTGTTTGTACGCTAAAAATATACTTTCTGTTGCTGTGGCGCTTAGTTGGGCCACATAAAGTGAAGAATAGCTCAGCAAATTCTATTTTATTTTCATGTCGCAAATGTTTTAGCTGTAGTAAACGCTAGAACAGCACAAAACAATTTTCTGGTGATTTTGAAAAAAAAAAAAAAGGCTTAGCGAGAATTTGTCTATACACAAAACCAGTTTTCATTTTCTTTCGTTTGAGTCGAGAGGTTTCATGTAATCATACCCAGAATTAATAAATACACAACCTTCGAGCACCCCTGGAGTGAATCGCAGCGCGATAAGTTAGAAAACGATTTATGCGGTCAGTTTAAGTTGCGTTCAATCCGTTTCGCCCGCTGTAAAATACACCTACCTATATCCTAATTCAACACATGAAGATTGAAATTAGAAGCGCTCCGCGAGGAGCCGGACTTTTTTAACAGCGGTTCTTGAGGTGAACACAAGTATAGAAGTATTCGGACACACCCCGGAGGACCACCACGGATAGTCTGGGGCGGTCCGTCGGCCTGCCAAGCTGCAGATAAAAGACGACGACGTTACTCGTCGATACGAGCGCTGCGGCACGAGAAAATAAACAGAACGTTTTCATGTAAGCTCGGAGTCGGTCGCACCATCCATTCCGTCCTCAACATCGGACAGGCTACAAAATGGTAACCCGGACGTGATGATCGACTCCGAGCACCTGCCATCAGGGGAACGTTCACCGCGGCACGGGACACGGCAACGCCTTGCGATTTCGGCATTTACAGGAGAGCACATCTCCCTCGGCCTCTGCGCCTGGAGCCTCCGACACTGCCTCTGCCCCGTCGCGTCTGCCGCCGGCATCTCCCATCAACGGGCTGCGACCACCTCGCTCATCCTACCGGCTTGGCACGTCAACGTTCTTTGGTTTTTTCGACCACTGCCACAGCCTCTGGTGTCGCCCCGGCCGTTGTGCCCATCTGTGTGATGTGGTGCTGGCCTGGCACGGTCGCGTGCTGCCACAACATGTGGGGCGTGCCGCACTGCGCCACGCTGGGGCATGGCAAGTCACGGGGGACCACGCTGTTCTTGACAAGGCACTTCGCTAACCGACCAAGGTCTCCTTATCGCTGGTCATGCATTTGCCTCCGCTCGGTGCGTCACCTCCGGGGATGATGCTGTATCGGTCCCACAGCTGACCGCCATGCCCCCTGGAGCCCGAGCTGCGATGGAGCCCACTCCACATTGGATGCACAGCACGAACGCATCGTTGTGCACTTTATCTGCTGCCGCATTGCTCCAATAAGCCTCACTTCAGCGTCAACTCCCTGCGTGGTTTGCGCAAGCTGTCTTCTGCACCGCTCTCTGCCACGTCGTTCGGCGCGTATATCAAACGCGAACGGCAACAGCCCAACTCACTTGCTGCTGCCGCAACCACTCAATCGCTCCGTCCCCTACAGGCTGCATACCTGCAGGCGACGGCTCTAGGGGTGAGCTCTGTGGCGGTTCGTCGGCCTACCAAGCTGCAGATAAAAGACGACGACGTTACTCGTTGATACGAGCCCGGCGGCACGAGAAAATAAACAGAACGTTTTCACCTAAGCTCGGAGTCGGTTGCACCATCCATTCCGTCCTCAACATCGAACACGCTACAAGTCAATTTTAACGGGTCAATTATTATCGATCCATGACTGTTTTTAGGTTAAAATGTGTGGAAAGCTTTTGTCTTGTTTATTCGAAAAACTAAAATGAGAATTGGGTATTTTGTGATTTATTGTCATATATTTTCGCCACTCATGGAAGTACTGAATACGTATAACGTAGATCTTGTTTTCAAAAGACCGCATCAGCTAGAAAGTTTAATGAGTTTTTAGTGTCCGCGAGGTATTCCTTAGATTGTAGAAATTGAACAGTCTCTTTAGAAGATTGGGTTCTGTATAGCATTTCTTTGGAGTGTGCGTTTCCTTACACATGGCAGACTGGCCAGATTTCAATTATATAAATGATATTCACATATAAAGTGTAGAATTTTGAAAAAAAAGGATAGTGAACAAAACAAAGCACAAGCCTCGGAGCTATCAAAGCACGTTAAAGAATGTAATCGATGCAAACTGGTTTCGCAACAAACAAGTGTCCAAAAAACATAGTAGGCGCAGTGGGAAGAAAACGATGAAGATCATTAGCTGTAGAAACTGTATAAGTATACTGTCATTATCATTGAACAGATAAAGGCAACGTTTTCTGTTATTGACCCATAACGTTCTATGAAAGGTCAGTGTAGTGAGGGTTCATTACTTCGTTGGTCATGCCTGTGGTATGGGGTCACATCGTGGCCGTTGTTGTTTCTTGTGTTCCTTGCTATTTAGATCCCAGAAGGTTGATAACCTTCGGGAGGAGGGGGGGGTATAAATCTGACGATGTTAAATAAAAGCAGTAGCTGTGGTTTGAGACGGCTTGTTTGCTTGTCGATCTTTTTTTAATTTTTTTTCCAGTCTTGGATTTTTTACTATTGAGTTCACGTGCTTGCCTGAATTGTTTTCCTTTCATCATTTACGTCTCGCTTGTAAGGGGACACTTGTTAGAAATGTACAGTATGTATAATTAACTTCATACCTCTCCCTTTCGTTTAGGATAGTTCGGCCTGTGTACACAGTTTCAGTGTTCTCAACATGTTGACAAAATACTTCATGTGTCCCCTCGAAAGGCAGGGGTTATCAAGCAGGCTCTTCCTAGCAAGCTTCATAGCTTAGCTCAGGTCTTTAATCTTCCCCATGATGTTAGGTAGTTTCATACCATTTCGTCTACAGAATAACCAACAGTATGACAAAATTTAAGCTTTGTATACATTCTCTGGACATTGGCGATTAATTATAGTTTGTTAAATCGCACGGTCATGTTCGTTGTTGCGATATAAATATAGTTGCACAGTGCAGGTTGCGCTATTTTGTCCACAGTTTGATGTATGAATCATTCTCTGAAAGAAACCAGCCTGTATTTCTCCTGAAGGTTCTGATGGTGTTTCGCAGGTTTTCATACCCCATCGTCAATATTATTTAGAGTAGGCCTGCATCCAAAAATATAAACATTGCAACTTATCGCCCGAGACGTTTCCGAAAACGTCGCACTGTCTTTGAAGGAGGCAGGAACATGCTATGAGGCATACGTTTCTCTTCCTTTTTCACGGGAAAACGATAAAATAGACGTCAATATATGAACACATTATAACCAAAGGTAAGAATTTTTCATTTCAAAATTTGTTCTTTGTAAGTGTCAAAATAGATCCCTAATTGGACAAGTGTGACTCCCAGCTTACTTTTCACTTCATGCCTCTAAGTGTCGAAATTGATCCACAAAAACACTTCAATATGGTGTCGGTGTAAGAGCGCTTAACAAAAAAGAAACAGAAATGGAACGCACCCCCAGGGCAAGAGCTCCTCTTGTGGTGTTTTCCTTTCTATTGTCTTCGCTTTTACTCGCTAGAACCCACACCGTGTTTCGCTTCCACAAACTAGCGTAGCTCTCTAATTGTTACCCAAAGGGACTAAAAGGTACTCTTTCCTTACTTTCTACTTCATCCTTCAAAGTGTCAAGTTTGGTCCTCAAAGGGAAGATAGACTCCAATAAAGAAAGTTACCACCAATAATGTAATGGTGTCACTGCTTCCTAATAAGGGGAAAGGTTAGTGTTGAATTCCTTAATCAACGGCTCTAAAAAGAACGCGATTGATCTCCCAAACAGGCAAACTTCGTCCTTGAAGGTCTGTAGTAGAAAACAAAAAGGAAACTCTCCGTTTGAGAGATCAAAAGTACAACCCAGAAGAGATCAATGCTAATGGACTAAAAACCGTTCTTGCTGATTTGGGAGCTCATTCTCAGTAACATCGTGTTTGATCCCCAAAGAAACGAAATGCTGCTCCCTTCTGCTTACAAAGCTATAGCCGAGAAATATACCCTTTATAATACGTTTCTTTTAATGTTTCTGGCTCAGCACTCGGCTGACGTAGCCGAAGGCTGCATTAGCATTCGACTGGGGCATGTTTTCTATCAGCGGAGCACCTATCGAACACGAGACTCGGATTTGAACGCTCACGTAGCACACGCGTTTAATCTTAGCCCAAAACTAACTTTGGCATCTGGTTGTGACCTCTAGCTCTACCTTTGGGCGGAGAATGAGCGTTCGGCAATGCCTAGTTTATTATTGCGGTAAAAATACCGTGTAAATTTTCTTTTGTGGCACCCTGTATATTTATCTTTAGACCTCTTTCTTCCGTTTAAGATAGTTCGGCCTGTGTACACTGTTTCAGCGTGCCTCAACATGTTGACAAAATATTTCATGTGTCCTTTCCAAAGGCAGGAGGTATCAAGCAGGCTCTTCCTGGCGAGCTTCATAGCTTAGCTTGGATCTCTAATCTTCCCCATGATCTAAGGTAGTTTCATACCCTTTCTTATACAGAATAACCAACAGTATGACGAATTTCAAGTCTTGTATACATTCTGCGGATTTTGGTGAAGCTAATTATATTTTGTTAAATCTCACAGTCATGTGGTTTGTTGAACCGACATAAACATAGGTGCACAGTGTAGGTTGTGGTCTTTTGTCTACAGATTGGTGTATGAATCATTCCGTAAAAAAACAGCATGTATTTCTCCTATAAGATTCTGATGGTGCTTTGTAGGTTTTCATACCCCATCCACATTATCATTTAGAGTAGGCCTGCATCCAAAAAGTCAAACATTGCGACTTATCGTCAGAAACGACTTTTCCGAAAACGTCGCAATGTCTTTGGATTAGGCAGGAATATGCTATGCGTTAGTCCTTTCTCTTTTTTTACGGGAAAAAACAAACAAATACATCATATATATACGAAAACAATATAACCAAAGGAAATACTTTTATATTCAAATTCATTCTTTGAAGTGTCAAAATAGGTCTCCGATTGGACAAAAGTTACTCCCTGCTTGCATTCTAATTCATGCCTCTAAGCGTTCAAATTGATCTACAAAGAGACTGAATTATGGTGTCGGTGTATGAGCGCTTGACAACGAAGAAAAAGGAATGGAGCACACCCCCGCGGACAAGCGCTCGTCTTGTGGTGTTTTCCTTTTTGTTTTCTTCGCTATTACTCGCGTATACACCTACACCGTGTTTCGCTTCCACCAACTAGCGTAGCTCTCTAATTGTTACCCCAAAGGGACGAAAGGTACTCCTTCCTTACTTTTTACTTCACCCTTCAAAGTGTCAAGTTTGGTCCCCAAATGAGAAGATAGGCTCCAATTAAGAAAGTTACCACCCAATAATGGTGATACTGTTCGTCATAAGGGGAAAAGTTAGTGTCCCGATTCCTAAATCGACCGCTCTAAAGAAGAACGCAATTGATCCCCCAAACAGGTAAACTTCGTCCCTGAGGGCTCTGAAGTAGAAAACAAAAAAGAAAACTGCTCCTATTAGACAGATCAAAAGCTCAACCCACAAGGGATCAATGACTAATGGACTAAAAACCGATTTTGCTGATTTGGGAGCTCATTCTGAGTAACATCGTGTTTGATCCTCAAAGGAACGGAATACTGCTCCCTTTTGCATAAAGGCTATAGCCCGAAAATCTACCATTTCACAATATGTTTCTTTTCATACGTTTCTGGCACAGCACTCGGCTGACGTAGCCAAAGACTGCATCAGCATTCGACTGGGGCATGTTTTCTATCAGTGAAGCACCTATCGAACACGAGACTCGGTTGAACGCTCACGTAGCACACATGCTTAATCTTAGCCCAAAACTAAACGCGTGAACGATAAGAGTGCAAAAAGAAGTAGAGAGGAAGCAAGCGACGTTTCTGGCGCACGTCCTTCGTCAGACTATGAGAAAAGAAAGTAAGGGATGCCGAGAAGAACGCAAGTGCTGTCGCAACATCACGCCAGAAAAAGAAAGATATGCTTTTTTTTTAAATCTTTTGACGTCATGTTGCGACATCCCTCGCGTCCTGCTCCTTGGCTTCTCATAGTTTTCCTCATAGTCTGACGAACGGTGTGGGCCCAAAACGTCAGCTCTTTCCTTTGCCCTTCTTTATGCGCGTCTTGTATCACGCTTTTAGTTTCTTGCCCAATGCAAATTAAAACTGAAATGATAACTTTTTATTAATTTTCTTTGAACATGAAGAGGGGACGGAGAGAAAGAACAACTTAGTAGTTACTCGATAAGCCCCTGCCTCCTCCAACAGCAACAGCAGCACCAGATCATAAAAATAAAGAAACCGTTTAGTGCGGACTGGTGAAGGCAAACGAGTTGAACATGAATACTTAAAATCGAAGGAAAAACGCGGAGGACAAGCACAGGACAACCACGGTTTTTCATATTCCAATTTCTACTACGTGGTTGTCCTGTGCTTGTCCTCCGTGTTTTATTCTGTCGATTTTGGAGCAGTTTAACACGCTCACAGATATAAAAATATGAGTAAACAAATCAACATACAATAGCAAACATACCTTCACTTTGCATACAATTATTTTCAACACTGACAGATAAACAGCGTACACATAATTACAGACATTAAATATAAGAAAACAATTTAACATATCATTAATCGTAACATGCATACCCTTTGCATTCCTGTATGTAAGCACTGACGGATTTTTAAATAAATGAAGTGTGCGTATTTTATTATTGTCTAAACGGTTTAAAATAATTGGGAAGAGTATTCCATAGCATTTGAATAGCGAAGTTTGTTCTAGAGTGCGGCACTGATACATTTTTCTACACAGCGGGTTTCATGGATCACTTTTCTTCGCTCAAAAGTTAGCCATTGTCAGAATAAATATTTGAATAGTTTTGAAAATAGTTTCGTTAAGAAAGGCAAGTTTTTGATTCGTAATGAATCAGAAATTTGTATTACAATATAGTTTATTAAAGAGTGGCTTCGAATGACTGTCATAAGGAGCGTGGCATAGAATACGAATTACCTTTTATGTAGATTTTGAATTTGTTTGAGATGTTTGTACGTCGTGTCACCTAAACTGAAAAAAAACAATATTTATACTGGGAATAAAAATAAAATTATAAATGGGCAGCAAAACCAATAGGAGGAGTATGTCACGAAACTTATAAATAATACCAACAGCCACTTAATACTTTCTTTACATGTATGATGCACTTGCTTTATCCTGGATCAGATACTGATTAAAGACTATACCAAAAACTTTTACACTTTGCACTATATCTATATTATTTCATCCCCAAAAAATACTGCATGAAAACTATTTGTGTTACGTGCTTTAAATAGAACTGCCTTCGTTTTGCTCGCATTTATTCGCAATTAATTGACTTTCGACCAAGCACTTAGGTTATTAAGAAGAATTATTTGTCATTTGTATATAATTCTAGATTGAACTGATCTTTGTTTGAAATGTCGTTTACATTCAAATTGTACGTGCCAGGCAGCCCCCTACCCTTGAATTTTAGCACCGCGATCGATCAAGAAAAATAGAGATTCAAACAAAACAGTCCTGAACAAAATGGTTACGGCGAAAATCGTCCGGTCAAAACAGCCCTTAAAAAATGGTCCCAAGCTCAAAATCGGACATCGTGTTCCCAGGCAAATGTTGAGGCATAGTTTCATTGCTCTTTCGGGCTTTGTCGATTGTTTGCACTCGATGCGAATTGGACATAGAGAAGAAAAAAGTTTAACTGAATACTTAAATTATAGATTGTTAACCTCTTTTTTAAAATTTATATAACACTAAATCTTAAAAACGCATCAGTGTACAGTGGCATAGCAGCTGAGCTTCGTAGACAAAGGACAAAAGCGGAAATATAAATATAAATATAGTAATATATATATATATATATATGTATATATATATATATATATATATATATATATATATATATATATATATATATATATATATATATGTATCAAATAATGTTTGTATACATGTCATATTCAGTACGAGAAAAAATGCATTCTATAATACGACATCACAAATATGTAGTATGTGCAAGATACCTAATTTGATTCATTATTTGCATACGTGTTTCTTTGGCTGCCCCATTGTCGCTGTACTCAAAATTTCAAAAACATTTCGTCACTAAATGTTGATTACTTCCTTCGACACGTTATGTTACGTTTAACTTAAGTGACCAGTGCAGCCGAAGCTACGAGCTGATGGGATCAATCAAGCAGTGCTGGAAAGAAAAACGTACAAATGGTGTTCCGGATTTTTTTTTTGGTGCAGGTTATTATTAACTAGTTCAATAAACCGCAGAGAGTGCATCGTGACCTTGCGCCTTTAACGTGCGTGCTGTGCATTTGTGCAGCGACATGCAGGCTCCAGCTTTGTGCCGTACACCGACTTATCCGTGGAGCCTTAGAGACGACCAAGCTATAATAGACCTTTCATTCACTCTTGGGCTTCCTGAGTTGTTTTCTAAAATACATCATGAAAAACTTAAACGCGTTAAACTATTACATTACACGTGTCTCGAATGACGCTTCAGAGTAGCAGTTTCCTAGATCCACCAAAGAGTGTCACAAATGTCAAAAACTCATTTGGGATCATTTATCAGGGTTGGCACTTGGAATCATTTTGACCGGGACCATTTTATCCCGCGTCATTTTGCCCCGAACCACCTTGTCTGGGATCATTATATCCAACTAAGAAGAAATTACACCAAGAATCTAGCCCCCAGGCATAAGTTTTGAGTTAAACACCGAGCTGTGTGGAAAACAAGCTCGCCAAAGAACGACATGTATGTTGTTCCCTTTATTTATTACTAAGTGTTATATAAAACTTCTTGGCGACTAGAGCCGCCTTTGTTTGACCCAAGGTGCCCGGATATTTTGGTGGGCACCAGCTGTGTTTGCGTCGGTAAGGATCCTGACCGCGAGTAGCTTCCCGTCATATCACTCCATTTGCAGTTGAGAATAAGGAATTTCGCGTTAAAAGTAGAAAAAAAGTGATTTTACTCCTTATAAAGTACAAACAATTAACGATAATATGTTGCTCGTTTCGTGTTGAAGGAAATTAATTGCCTGTTACTTCTAGCCGGATCAAGAAAAAACATGCAAATATTGGGTTATTCATACCAGCAGCAAGGCCCACAACACAATGCTTTAGTTGTTGTTGTCGTCAATGCGGTTAGACTAATGGTCCGTTATATGGGAGCCGACCACGACACACCACAGGAAGAGCGATGGCCTAGTTGCTTACGCAGTACTTCAATTGAAATCGGCATCAGACGGACCAAGTTCACGAAAAGCGACTTCGTAAATAGAGGTGCTGTCACGCTAAACGTGACACCGAAGGTATGTGTTTATTTACGTTTAAAAAGTATTGAGATCCGAGCATATCAATAATATGACACTCAGGGCCATGAAGTCTCCGTCCATGTCGCGGCACGCAATCCTCGCATCTAAGAAATCACACTTACCTGAACGAACTGTAAAGCACTTTCTGCCATGTCCTAAACGACTCTGGTATTTACCAGTTCCCATATTTTGGCTCAACGATAGCAATACGAGCAAGATGGTTCAACGATAGCAATACGAGCAAGATGGTTCAACGATAGCAATACGAGAGAGAAACCGCCGATCATAAAAGCCGTCAGAAGTATTTTATTGAACAAAACATTCTTAAAACAAGGGTGTCTTTCAGTTTTTTTTAAGAGTTAAACACCCAATACGGTTGCTCTACATCATACTGATCTGGAGCTGCGATTGGATGCCGGCACTACGTCACCGTACTGCGGCACATTGAACAGCCAATCGGTGAACCGCATGTCTCAAAATGGGTGGGTGCTGAAGTGACTGGGGATGCTGTATAAAGGAGCCCCTGGCGTATCATCACTAGAAGACACACGACGCGATATCAGTGAAAGCTTGTTATCTCACCCGCGCTTGCCTTTCGTAAAAGAAGATGCAACTGCAGAGACTAGTCTTCTACCCTGTACCTTGTAGCCACTGTGGCTACAAAGACAGCCAATAATGAGTGCCCTTTCTGGGAAGAGATTGTTCAGTTTCCTCCGTTCATGGACTACGTACTGCAGTTCGCCAAGTGGGGGCGTCTTGATATTGCTGTGCCTCCAGAATTTGGAATAGACGAGACACTTCATCCTGACCCGGTTCCTCAAAGAAGCGCCAGTTTCCAGCAGAATCCTGAGCACTATCCCAAACACTCTGCGCCTCCAGGAAGTGCCAAGCGGTGGAAAATGACCGCTATCGTCGTGCTCATTCCAGTCTGCAAGTCGACGCAGTGGAGACTAAAATACGACTTCATCTCTACTCATTACGTGATATACGTGTACGTTGTTTGCACGGACATGAAGATTCCCACCGATGTTGGATGGAACTCCAGCATGACTCCCCTCGACGAACTTCGTTTCAACCAAGGGAGTGGTGTATTCGTATTTTCTCGTCGAAATCGTAAAATCTGGCTGACCGAAAATAAGAAGGCCAACTGCCTCAACTGCAGGCGGAAGGTGGATCCCTTGAGCTCTTCAAGGACAAACCTCTTCGGAACACCAAGATAACTGTGTTGTGCCGCCATCCCAACTTTTGCGAGAGTCACACAATCGGGGCCTTGGAAAAGGTAATAGTTCACAGGAACGCTTCATTCGAAGCCGTCCACATTTTTAACTACGGCGTGAAACGAAATATTTTCCTTTCTCTGAAAGCCTTGAGAGATCCAACCATGCTCTTGTACACGCCCACGTTTGTAAATAGGCTACCGTTTTTTCCCAACTTGTACGCTCCCTGCTCCTACGAGAGCATTGGTTTTGTCTTTTTCGTGAAGGACCGAGTTCCTTTGCCGAGAGAAATGGTACTCCTCTTGCCCTTTACTGCGGGCGTCTGGCTTGCCCTTTTGGATCCCTTCTTGTTTGCGTTCTGGCTAGTTTCATCATCACCTCAAATTCTTTGCGAAACGTGGCAAATGTTCACAGTTTCATTGCTCTCTTTGCGGCTTCGCTGCTGCAACAGAGCTACCACCTGAACGCGCACAACGTTCATAACCAACCGCTTAGAATCATTCTAGGAATATGGTCTCTTGCTGTGACGGTACTTGCAACCGGATTCAAAGGAGCACTCATATCTTTGCTGTGGAACGTTCCTCTGGATGGACAAGTTATTGAGTTCTCGACTGAACGCGGTCCGGCTTCCTGGGGATTTAATGTCTGTTTCCTCACTTCTCCCGAAGACTTCACGGAGAAACATCAAATCGAAAGGGGCATCCGCGTAAAACCGGCAGCTGAGTGCCTAGATCCGTCCGGTAAAATAAAGATTGGGCCACAGGGAAAGGACACTTTTTTCTTCCTCGAAGGAGCCCTGAACTCGACGGATGTTTTCAAAGGCCAGCTTATCCCGCAAGGTTACATTCAACTTGAATCATTCCTTCCCAATTTTATCACAGGTCCCATGATTAGGTGCACATCTCCGTACAGAAAGGTCATTGGGAAGCTTTTGACTCAGGCCTTTGAGGCTGGTTTTTTCGAAAATTACAAGTCGATGGCGGAATTCAACCGATCCGTGAAACGGCAACAAATATCAAGACGTGAAATCGGGGAGGAACCAATGACGCTGACGGATATACGACCATGTTTTTTCATACTGGGTACTGGAATAGCCTTCAGTAGTGTGGTATTTTTTGTGAGTTCGATTGTGTACAATACTGTTACTAAGCGGTCAGCTGCAAAGCAATGTACCACACCGCACGCCTAGTGTGCTGTTGGACTGTGCAGATTGTAAAACACAATTGATTGCGTTTTCACCTAACCACATCTGAATCAGAGACTTTAAACATTTCTCTTGAGGCGAGAAGTTTATCTCTGCCAGTGGTTTATCTGAGAAGTAGTCGCTCTAAATGTCTCAATCGATGATATTTTCAATAATAGAACTATTGAGACACAGTTCAAAATGAATTAATTGTGTGCTGCACTAGTTATCAGTGTTTGGAAATATTAGAGTGTTCTTTATTGTGTATTTGAAGTGTTTTATCTGCTTGCCAAATTACTTACTACATTTGACAGCAGTCAACCTGTAGTATGTTCTACCCATTAGAACGGGCCTTAAATTTATTTTTAATACTACGAGACAAGCGACCCATTTACACCTGCTATGTCTTTTTGCCACCTCCAAAGCTGTTGGCACATAAAGATGCGCAAGCACTGGACATTTTGCAAGATTGCTTATATTACTTGAGTAGAAGAGAAGAGTGGTCTTGTTGCAGTGCCTTTGAATTTAGAATGTCCACTTGCTAGACGCATAGATTTGCTTCACGCAAATACGTCAGAGCAGGCCAAACGTCGCGCAGCTTCGGTTACCAAAATTCGAAATTACTGCACCAGTACCTAATACTAGAAGAAAATATTTTTGAATAAGCGTATAGTTTCTGAATGATGCGTGTGCTATCACGAACTACCGCATATTTTTGTTTAACGAGACACCACTTGCTTGAAATAGGTCATACCGTTGACGATTGTACGCGTGTTTACGAAGAGGAATGTAGATGCATACATATGATTTTATTGCGACGCAGATATTGCAGACGATACAACCGAAACATTCGTTTCATATGTAAACATTTTTTCATCTTAATAAACCTACACCTTTTGTGTACTTTGTGTTGCGGTTGATTCTTAAAACCTATGTGTCACTTGTTGCGAAAGAGTTCTTGATCCATTTTGCATCTTATTTTTAGCATATTTTACAAAATACTTTTAAAATTACTCATTCGATTCCAATAGTCTTCCTTCAATTTTTTAAGTTGTTTAAATAAAATTGAAATGGTTTAAAAAACAACCATTCAGTTTCATTAATATTGCCCTCATGCTTAGCATATAAGAAAAATGATTGTTTCAAAGACGGCCCTGTGAAAACAAGGTTTGATTAACGCTGCTTTAGTGGCTGAGGTCTGAGACTTTCCGAAAACAACCCTTTTGAAGATATACACTTTGTGAGACGATGGTGACAGTGCCGAAAATAATCTAAAGATCTGGTTTATGGTATTTCCTAAAGTAATGTTCTAGGTTTCCGGTGTAAATAGGAAATGACAGCAAATTGTAGTAAACGCCGAAGATTTCGAGGGGCTCTGTTCGGTGAATTGAGTAGATGCTTCTTTTTAGGTAGTAACGGCTTAGCCAATTCCTCAATAGCTCCTAATTCATGTGAGCAGGGTCACCGTCATAATGAACTATCGGCATGTGAGATTAGTGTTCCGATTTCTTTTTCCGCAAAGGTTCCAGCAACTACTTTATCGCAAGCAAAGAAGTGTTGGCTGACGGCGTGCTTTTTTAATATCCTTGAACAATTTGGTTACGATTAAAGCAATGTCGCATTCGTTATCTTAAATTGTGAAGATGATATGTGTTATTTTTGGTGTCGAAGGTTCTGCACTTCTTGAGTCATCTTCCAGAAAATCTTTCTTGGATGGAAGCCTGTTTCCTCAAGGTTCATGATTTCTTCACTGCATGTTTAGCCTAAGTTATTGCAGTTAAGGTCAAAGTTTTATTGGCATTTCTACCTTCGTTTAAAAAAGAACTCGATGTTTATTTATTTATTTATTTATTCTCATTTTCAGTGACCCACCAACAGCTTAAAGCCTCCTTAGTGGTGCACTTATTAATGAGTCAATTAGTAGTTACCCGCTTCCCCAGGTTCCTGCCAAGTGTGTGCCGCCGACACAAACACTTACAACGTCTTCTGGTGCTGGCAGCGGGTTCGTTATTTTGTCAATGTATCCGATAATCTTAAATTGAAGGATGAGTGGACCTGCTAGGATTCAAAGGTTTCTTAGATTAGCTCTCCGAGCATTACGCGTACTGTAAAGTACGAGATGTAGCAACTTCATTCAAGTTTCTGCACCTCGTACTTTACAGTGCGTTCGGGTGAGAGCGGCAATTTTTATCTTTTTTGAAACGTCAAATGAGAGAATATGAACCTAGAAGGAGCAATGACCGGCTTTATATATAAGTGCTGAAATGAAACCGGGAAAATCGGCCTTAGGAGAACCTATTAATATTTTAATAAACTTAATAATTGTGTTTCGATAAAAAGAAAATCTAAAATTAGTTCCTGTCTTTTTTTTTTTTTTCAAAATAAGGGCACGGGTATACTGGTGAAACGTGTCCTGCAGTGTTTTTCTTCCAAAGAATCTATAAAATCTTTAACACCCGGTATGCGGCAATTGTATCGCTCACTGTGTTATGTAATAAAATATTCTCGAAGACTCGGAGACAACATGTTATGACAGCAAAGCTTAAATTCATTTTTTTCTTTGTGTCTTGGGGTAAATACGGTTGCGGATTCTATACCAAGCATAACGCTTTAATTGAACGCTATATTTTCATGTGCAGTGATTTCTCTTGGTGTGTGTGAATCAGTCAGTCAATCAATCAATCAATAATGAAATTAGTATTCATTTCAATGTCAATTTAAATACCAAGTATATACCCAGACCCTGAAGCTTTTATCAAAGAGGTCGAAACCCTCATCGAATACATCCTCAAGAACCTATTAGGCATAATTAGAATTCGTCAAACGACAGAAAAAAAAAACATTCGAGACTTTAGACTGTGGGGGCGCTCGCGCGCCCAAGCGGGAGGGGGCGTGAGGTTCACCGCACATCCCGCTATAACAGGCAGGCCAACTCTGCCCAGCGGCAGTCGCCGCTGGGAAGCCGAAAGGTAATAAACGCTTGTCTTGTTGAACTGGATTCCGAGTGTCGTACCTCCCTACGGGCAGCAGCAAGGCCAAACCGCTGCATCTGGCGCCCAACGTGGTTTTGCTGCCCGCTGGTTGGTGTGCCACTCGAACCCAGGACTGTTTTTCTTTTTTTCTCTTTCTTGCTTGCCGCTGACCATCACGTGAGTGTTATCTGCTACACTTTTTTGCGCTCCTGTTCGCATTTCTTTGTTCATTCGTTTTCTTTTCTTTCATTTTTTATTGTCGCGTCACCTCCCTCCGTCGAGATCATTATGTCTGAGCAGGAAAAGGAGCGCATGACGCTGCGTTCGGGGGCCACTCTGGAAGGCCCAACCCCTCAGCCGGCGCCTGATACTATTCTGGAGCGCGTAGCCACGCTCTGCGACGCCGTCGTAAATCGTCTAACGCTGACCCACGACCCTGACCCTGCTGCGACGTTGCTACGACCGCAGTCGGCTATCCCGATTTACCGCGGCTACGACGACAGGCAATCTGTTCCGGACTACCTCGACCGCCTTCAAGTATATAAAGCAGCAGTCGGTGCGTCCGATGCCTATATGCTGAACCGAGTCCTGCCGCTGGCACTACAAGGATCGGCGGCCTGCTGGTGGAGGCTGCAGTCGCCGTTCCAGTCCTGGGACGCATTCCGACAACGATTTCGGGAAGAGTTCCTGCCGCCGGGGTATGAGTCGCGTATCCTCCGGGAGCTAGATCTGCGGACACAGCACCCCGACGAAAGCCTGCTCGAATACGTTCGAGCAATTCAGGTACTGTACGAACGGGCGTGTCCTGAAACTTCAGAGACTGACAGAGTAGCGCGCGTGCTGCGACAATGTCACCCTCGTTTCCGCCCCTACTTGCACGCACGTAGTTACGCCAGCCTCGACGAAATCGCACGTAACGCTCGTTCTATCCAGGAAAGCCTCTTGCACGAGCTTCAATACGTGCCCCCACCACCACGACACGCTGCCCTGGAGCCCAGCTGCGCCTGGGGGGTCCCGCGACGCACGAACGGCACCCTGCAGACCGTCCGGTGACGCGGGCTCTGGACCCGCACACCTTCGTACGAACAGCGGTACACCCGCAGCAACACCGCCCACCTGGCCCCAACAACCGGTTCGTCACCGGCGTAAGACCTCGGGATGCACCCAACCCCTGGAGGCAGCACAACTACCGTCAAAGACCTCGGGATGCACAAGAACCCTTGAGGCAATTCGACTATCGCGTAAGCCCTCGGGATGCACAAGAACCCTTGAGGCAATTCGACTATCGCGTAAGCCCTCGGGATGCACAAGAACCCTGGAGGCAATTCGACTATCGCGTAAGCCCTCGGGATGCACAAGAACCCTGGAGGCAGCCGAACCCCAAGACAACCAAGCCCCTTTCCGCCGTCCGAACCAGGGAAACGAGAACGGCCGGCGCCGCTGAAACCAGACAGCGACCCGCCTGCGGCCACGCCCCCTGGTAAAACCAATCTTGTTCCTTCAGTCTCCCGTCCAGAAAACTTGCCGAGTGCCGAACCCCGAATAAGAGTTAAAGTGCTCGGACAAACATTCACTGCCTTGTTAGACACAGGATCGGGCGTTTCCCTCATCGGTGACAAACTTTATGCCCGATGCAAGGAAAAGAACGTTACATTCAGAAAGACAAAGGTCCAGCTAAAAATGGCATCCAGCGCAACGGCAGAAAGCAGGGATGCAGTCCGCTTACGCGTTAGTTTCAACCAACGCGTAAAACGGCAACGATTTCTTTACCTCGCGGGCTTGTCGGTAGAAATGATCCTCGGTCGAGACTTTCTTGCAGATACTGGTATGCTGCTCGACATCAGCGCTGGCGGCTACCGGCTTGGCGATACACCGGGGTTCCTTCCGTTCGACGCACCAGACCGAATGGGAGATACGCGGACGGCAGCTACCACACTAGGCACGCTTCCTGAGCCAGTCCTCCAAGCCATTCAGGCATTCGATGGGACACCAGCACAGCGCGCAAAACTCGAGACGGTGTTACGGCCTTTTTCCGACATGTTCACAGAGAAGCCGGGCGTGACCGACGTCCTCACGCATCGCATCGACACCGGTGACGCCCGACCGTACCGCTGCAACCCCCGCCCACTCAGCGCTCCCAAGCGAGCCCTCCTCGACGCGGCCCTAGACGAGATGATCGCCACTGGCGCGGTTCGACCCTCCAAGAGCCCATGGGCCTTCCCGGTTGTCTTGGCACCAAAGAAGGACGGCTCGACCCGCCTGTGTGTTGATTACCGCAAGCTGAATTCCATGACGGTAAGAGATTCGTATCCCTTCCCATCCATTCAAGAAATCACGTACACATTGTCCGATGCCACGTTTTTTACAACCCTCGACTGCTCTCGTGGCTACCTGCAAATACAGATGCACCCAAACGACGTGGAAAAGACCGCTTTCACCTGTCACAGAGGCTTGTATGAATTCGTCAGAATGCCGTTCGGACTTTGTAATAGCCCCAGTTCCTACCAAAGAATGATGGATATCGTCCTCGGCGACGCAAAACACAAGTTTGCCCTCTGGTATCTCGATGACGTAACTGTCTTTTCCCGTTCGTTTGACGAACATCTAGAGCACTTACGGATTGTGCTACAACGCATGCATGACGCTGGTCTGACCGTGCACCCCGGCAAAATACAGCTCGCCACTAACAAGATCGACCTGCTTGGCTTCGTGGTTGATAACGGCGCGCTGAAACCGGACCCAGAAAAGCTCCGCGCCATCCTAGAATATCCCCCGCCCCGTGATATTAAGAGCTTGCAACGTTTCCTCGGCATGATTGCCTTCTATCGACAGTTCGTTCCACACTGCGCCAGCATATCCAGGCCCCTTTATCAGCTGCTGCGTAAAGGCAACAAATGGGTATGGGGCGATAACGAACAGCGTGCGTTCGAAGCAATTCGGGAAGCGATAGCAAAAAACGCGTCCCTCCAGCTTCCTGACCTAAACAAACCATTCGTCTTACAAACGGACGCGAGTGATTACGGTTTGGGGGCAGTCTTGCTCCAAGAATTTGATAGCGTCTTACGCCCAGTTGCTTTTGCCAGTCATACGCTTCTCCCAGCCGAGCGTAACTACTCAGTCACCGAGAAGGAATGCCTCGCCATTGTGTTCGCGCTCAAGAAATTTGACATGTTTTTGGATGGAGCCCGCTTCGTAATCCAGACGGACCACCAAGCCCTGTCCTGGCTACAAAGACTCCAGAATCCCGCAGGACGTCTTGCTCGATGGGCGCTGGCACTGCAGCGCTACGACTACACCATCCAGTACAAGAAGGGCTCTACAAACACCGTCGCCGACGCGCTGTCGCGCGCACCGGTCCCTACCGCGACGCCGGCAGATCCCGAAGAAATGCAGCTAACTGCCGCAGTACGGGCAACCTTTGACGACCACTGGGGCGCCCTTGTGAACAAGAATGATCTTCGGGCAGCACAGCAGACTGACGGCTTCTGTCGGCGGGTGATCGACACGCTGGCAGGCCAAGCCCGAGGCGATGCCGACAGTGACCGGCAGTTTGACTGCTACGTCCTCGGAGACGACGGCTTGTTACTCCGATACATTCCTTCGCCAGACGACGACAGCCCCTATCGCATCGTGGTACCACGCAAACTACGTAAGTCGTTTCTACGGTACTACCACGATTCTGCTCTCGCTGGCCATTCTTCCGGTCAAAAGACCTACGAAAAACTTTGCCATACAGTTACATGGCCAGGGATGAGACAGGACGTATTTCGATACGCACGTTCGTGTACTGTATGCCAGAAAGCGAAACCACGAGGCGGTCTTCCGTTCGGTGTCATGCAGAGCGTAGAGAGCAGAGGACCATGGCAAATTGTTGCCTGCGACATTATGGGTCCATTCCCGCGAAGCCCCCGTGGAAATCAGTATTTGCTTGTGGTCACCGACCACTTCACGAAGTGGGTCGAACTCTTTCCTCTGCGAACGCTAACTTCGAAGAACGTATGGGCGTGCCTCCTACAGGTATTCACCCGGTTCGGCTTCGCGGCTCAACTGATCACTGACGGCGCGACGTATTTCACCAGCAAGGTGTTCGCAGATTGCTGTGACGCCATGGGGATCCGTCACGTCCGAACGTCAGTGTACCACCCGCAGGCCAACATCACCGAGCGCGTAAATCGCAACTTGAAGGCCATGCTTATAGCGCACACAGCGCGCCATAGGGACTGGGACCTTAAGCTCCCAGAAATGGCGTTCGCCACGCGAACCACCGTAAATCGATCGACAGGGTTCACGCCGGCTTACTTAAACTTCGGCCGCGAATTACACTTCCCCCTCGATAATCGCATTCGCCCACTCCCAGGAGGCCCCATTCCGTCCCACGCCCAGTTCGCAGGTTCCTTGCGCAAGCGACTGCTTGACGCCACTCGAGAGGCCCGCGAATACCTCGACGTCTCACGAATGGAGCAAGCGGCGCAGTATAACAAGGGTCGACGAGACGTCCACTTCTCGGTGGGGGACCTGGTGCTCAAGCGTACTCACCCGCTGAGCGACGCTGCTCGAGGCTATACAGCTTCCCTCGCAAACAGGTGGGACGGTCCATACAGAGTAACACGGAAGTCGCGCCTCTCCTACGAGCTAGAGCACTGCACGACAGGCGCACACTATGGCCCAGTGCACGTATCCGAACTCAAACAATTTTATCCTGCAGACGACTGGCCTTCCGAGGTGTGCGAGACCCCAGACCACGACAACAGCCCCTTCTCATCCACACCGCCCAAACGGCGATATAACCTGCGCCGCCAGTGACGAATGGACATCGCTCCGGCTTTCCCCTTCAACCACCTATCATGCGCCTTTTCTCCTTGTCTCCCCTCTTCTTTTCCTTGCTTTTTCTTCTTTTTTTCTTTCCTTTGCGGAGGGGAAGAATCCTCACCTTCGTTTTTTGGGGGGTTCTTCCGAATCAATTGAACATACCGTTGCCCCTCACTATGGTCGAGTCGCGCTATCCACTGTTCTCTTTCATTTTCTAACAATACCTTTGACATGTGTAGGACATGCCGCACGACCGCCAACCGGGTTCTGCACGCCGAGACGCTCGCTCGTCGCGATGGGGACCCTACGTTCCGAGGGGCCGGCATCCGGTTCGGGCACCATCGTACCGGTTCCAGCCCGCGCCCACGCGGCCCACAGAACACATTGCCACGTGGACCGCTCTGACCCTGGACGGGTCCGCCGTTGGCTGGTGGTCGCGACTTGCATGGGAGGACCAGCCCCAGGTCCCGATGGGGACACCGGCCGGCCAAGTCCCGGAACCCTTTCGACGCCTGACCATCACCGACCGGCACCCCACGGAGCCCCGGGCACACTATGCCCCGGAAGAAAGGGCCCTGCTCTGCGAAGTCTGCGGGGTACCAGAAATTCACTGGCCCACACATCGGGCCGGCCTGCTCCACCGCGAGCGCGCACGAGCCGCCCGAGGGGTCGGCGAGCAGCAGGCACCAGCCGCCCACGTGCCGCAGGACGCGGACCTGGACGCGGCACTAAACTTACTCCGCCGACTGCGCCCGCACCTCCTCCGAGAGTCGGACGACGTCATCTTTGAAGACGACGACGCCTAGTACGCGCGCTCCCAGAGGGGGGAAAGTGTGGGGGCGCTCGCGCGCCCAAGCGGGAGGGGGCGTGAGGTTCACCGCACATCCCGCTATAACAGGCAGGCCAACTCTGCCCAGCGGCAGTCGCCGCTGGGAAGCCGAAAGGTAATAAACGCTTGTCTTGTTGAACTGGATTCCGAGTGTCGTACCTCCCTACGGGCAGCAGCAAGGCCA
>JAZHYW010014499.1:0-14753 GCA_037355805.1 Ixodes ricinus | reverse complement strand
CCGAGCACCGCATTGAACCGAGCACGAAGTGGCATACGGTGAGCTCGGTAGTTGCCTTACCAACTCAAAAACACGGTTCCAAAGATAATCCTCGTATTCTAACTTCTAGCTTAACCTCCCACGCAATCTCTACTATTGACACCCATGGCAAGGGCAGTGGCGCCATAGGTGTCGCTGCACCTACGGCATCACTGCCCGTGACTTAGGTGAAATGGCAGTGTGGCACAGCACACTTTCTAAATGTCGCCACTGGGTCTTTAACAGCATTCGGATATTACACCCGCTGATCTCTACCATAGGAGGCTGGATTCTGGATTGAGGCTCGTCTTGATGGGGTCGAGTAACACCGCCAGCAGCCATCACTTGACACTAGCTAATGCATGGGACTCCGTGGGAAAAACGAGAAAAAGTGCAGTTGCCCCCTTTCTAAGCTGCTGTCGGCACAAATCTTTTTGGCTGCTTTTCGGGAAGCCTGTCAAATAGCTTGTGCACAAACATTAAAACTGACGGCCCTCACAGTTCTTATAAATTTTTTTGTGTTGAAGAGTGCAGCGAAAAATGTAGTGCACCTCAATGAGGCAAGAGGTATTTTGAGTTACCGCGGAGTCGGTGGCTGTTTCTGTGAGTTGGGTTAACCAGATGACAAGCATGAAGGCTTTGCTAAGTTGAATTCACTCACTTCTGGAAAGCCGCTGTCAACATGGAACCTTTTCGACATTCAACAACTTCTGGGGCTTCCCCGAGGATGGTGATGCCAAGTTCCTTTGCTTACTCCACTACGAGAGCAAGCTTGCCAGCTCAGCCGTGGGTGCTCTGGTACATTTGATTTTTTAATGAACGTTCAAACGCTTGACAAATACCGATTCAATCACCAAACACACGATATAAGGATAGCAGCACATCCTAAAATACTCGCCTTTGAGCACTGCATACAAGCTTTAATATTCCTACTTTTGTGCGTTTCTTTCATAGACTTGCATGTATTGCCTGGTGTCAAGCAATGACCACCGGTGGTGTTACCGACGGGCTCGCGATCTGCAATCCACAATAGAAATCAGTAATCCCACGTCCCTACTCAACCCTAAGTGCTGATGTCTCAAAAAGCTATTATGCTCAAAGTGAATGCCTTAGTTCGGGTAGAGACAATTTCAGGACAAAGCACGACAATTGTGCCTACAACCGAGGGTAGCTTTAGTATTTCGGGTGTAACCCACGCTCGTATCCTTTCCGTCTTAGAAGAGCTTCCGGGCGTCAGAAAAGAGTGATCAAAGAACAAGTACCGTACTCACGCCAGAAGAAGCGGTTCATCTTTTCGGTGATCATGTAGCAGCCAAATAGGAGAAGGATAGACACCACCATGAAAATCATTAAGAACACCGGAGAGAGAACCTCCAAGACTGGGTACACCCAGATGCCATGTCTCAACCCAAGATACATCAACCTAGAAAGAGAGAGAAAATGACCCCATCCACATTAATACATGAACCCGATTTCCAGTTGCTTCAGATGGATGTTATCTGTATGGTCGTTGTAATGATCATTTCCAGTCTCATGGCAATGCTTACATGGATAGCAAATGACAAAACTGCACATAAGTTTTATTCCTCTATCTTTGCAGAAAAAATTCTTCATATGTAATTCGTTTAAAGCCATTCCTTTTTGTTGACTGCACTTTTTTAACACTAAAGGACACTATGAAGAAAAATCAAGATGAACCACTGCCCTCAACAACTAAGACAACCCAATACAATGTACAATATATTGCACAAATTGTTTCATGGGCAAGACCCTGAACAAATGAGAAAATAAGGTATGATAACAGATCTGTCTAAATCTGTGTTTTTCAACACATAACCTCATAACTTAGTGTCTAAAAATTAAGAACACCTAATGCAACTATTAACCGTTTGAAACAACTGCACAAACTGCTGAAATGGTAACAGAGTGGGAGCCAGAGGCAGAGACGACGAAACTGCCATGAAGGCGGAGAACACCTAGTGGAAATTCGCGGTGCAAAAGCTTGCATCATTTCTGCATTATTCTTCCACAACGTTTTATCTCTATCTCTGTATTTCCATGGTACCACGCAAGCCAGAGATCTAACAGCACAGACAAACCATGTTTTAAGGGGGCATTAATTATGCACTGCCTTTCCTCACAATTGGTTGAAACAACTCCAGTACAAGGGAACATTTGTTACATTGGTAGCGTGCTTCAGAATAATGGTGCAAGCGAAGAGGGCTCACCATCCTACATAAGAGGTCACGAGGCCAAGAACAGTGACGAATCCATCCTTTCTGCTTGGCTGTACATGATAGTAGAGTGAGAGCTCAATCAGAGCAAACACAATAATAGCTGTGTGCTGGAAAAAGAAAAGAAATAAAGAAAAGAAGTTTACTTAAAGAAGAAATGGCTGCAACACATGAGCAAATTGTGGCTTGGGAAAAAGTTTGTGAATCTGTGTTTTTGTATAGCAGTAGCCCTTACATACTGTCTCTATTATCTGCATCACGGTACATGCTTCAGCAGCATTTCTCGTGCGGCAAGCTTAAACTGAAGATCATTAGACTTTTTTGAGGGAAGCTTTACTTTATGCCAAGAATGTGCCTTCTGGAAGCAGTTTATAAATAGTCGTTTTTTTGTCTTTTTCTTTTTAAAAAAAATAAACATTAACATTGACCTCTTGCAGGCAACTTCCATTTTGCGATCGTTTTTGTGACCGAACAAGGAACGAGGCAGGAAGGCAAAATGAACTGCCAATTCCAATTCAAAAACAAATATTTTACACTGCGTAACAGCAAGCCAAAAAAAATAAGTGTTACCTTTTGAAAAAATGAATTTTACATTACATTATTATGACCTAATTTTGACTAAAGGCTGTTCAAACACTACAAAACTCTTTAAGCACTACACAGAAACAAAACTAGTTTCGAGACAAACGCAATAGTTCACCATCGAAGCAAGGCCAAAAATGTTCATGTCATTTCTATGCCCAATGTCTCTAAGTATTCCTTTATGTCTGCACAGTGGAGCGCTCAATCTAGAAATGAACACACAGAAATTCCACCAGCTGCAAGTGCTAAAGTCTAGAGCCTTTCATCCAAAGAAGGAATTGCCCTACATTACGTACCGACAAATGGTTCAACCATGCCGGATAATAGAGTTCCAGCTGCTTCGGAAAAATGAGCTCCCGATCAAAGATGTAGAGCCCCCAGAAGAATGTTGAAACAAACTGCGAGGCAAGCGCAGAAACACATTATGCACTTGTGACACAGTAAAATGCAACTCTTAAAGGTTTCATAGCTGTCACATGTGAGGAAAAAACAGAATGAGACTGCATGGGTTCCAAAAATTGGTTCCTAGAAATACAAGAGTTTCTCAAGCACCTAAAGCGCTTTTAATAGTCCCTACCCAAAAATAAAGTGCTTCTCCGATTTAAAGAGAACCTAAAAGAAGACAACGAACACATTTCTAACATTTTTCTTAAAATTATGCTTTTAAGGATTTCTTTTTTTTTTTTTTGCCTCTTACGGGGAGGAATTTAAGACCAATATTTCATCACAATACAAAGAGCATGCTGGAAGCAAGCTGCGACCATCAAAACCTAGGCCGAAACTTCTGCTGAGATCTGAATAGGATGAGCGAACTAATTGCGAAGTCGTTCCCTCTCTTTCAGAGTATCAGCATTCTCAAAGCAGACATCATCTCTCGTGCACACCTCAAGAAAGGAAAGTCATGCATGTGGCAGCCAGGCTGTAGATTTTAAGTTCATGCTATTGCGGCAGTTCCAAATGTAGTACACTCACTCTCAACGCAAACACGACTTCGGCGCTTTTTCTTATTTTACTACCGGCAGACATCAAAATTTCTCACTTAAGTTAGCACCCTAACTGAGCAGTTTTCAGCACTAGAGTAGTTTCAATGACCCTCTTTAAATACCAAGAAAAAAATGGACAAAACTAGCAAAGGTTTTCTCGCACTAACATTTTTGTATTGTGTACAATCAATTCATTTTCTGATTAATTAACTTGCATGAGGCAAGAAACCCCTCCATAGAGATTAGATCTTGGGATACCACGGCTACTTGTTGCAAGCATATAATTAAAATACTAAAATAACTTCAGAATCTTTGTAAGTAGAGCCAAGCTGTGCCAATTGGCTCGTGACAATGATCCAAACACTTTCTCCTTACCGCACCTAGCATCAGTAGCACAGTTAACAAAATTTTTAAGCTCCCAGGCTGTTTTGCCGCAAGAGAGTCAAAGGAATTCGCCGCTTCTCTTCGACCCTTGTGGTAGCCAAGAGATGAAAGTGTGCGACAGCTCCTGGGCTATTGTTTCACTACTAGATATTTCACGCATCATGTACTTCTGGGCATTTCATGTTGTCAAGACAATGGATTTCACTATATTTTGTCCTGTCACAAGACGGCAAAGGTGACAGGTCGGCAGAGAAAAAGGCATGCTCTAGTGCTAAGCATTTTGTTTCAGCTAAGGAAAAGCTGTCATAGCTTTCAAGCTTATACGCATAGTTGCAGAACACCTGTGGAACTCAAATTTTCCTCTCAGTATAGTCCTGTACAAAATGTCATAGAAATAGTTTATAGACTGTTTTCGTGTGCATGAAATCTGCCACTGAAACAGAACCGCTGCCTCTGTAAGGCAACCTGAAACTTACAATGCACGTCGGCAGCGAAAGAGAGAGAAATGTGTGGTCTCGGAACTTCTGCAGTTTCCTCTTTCTCGAAGTGGCGCAAAATCAATGATGCAAAAGAGCGTAAACATGGCACCCTGCAGCATCTGGAAAGAAAACAGGTGAAAACAGAGCAACAAACTTCAATTCCTCAAATGCACAACGTCACAAGATGCTTGAGTCTTTGGCAATGTGAGAACTGCAGAAATTTGAATGACTCAAATTAATTTTTGAAATATGATTTATTATCTTCGCAGCACTAAATTTTGTATGGTATCCCCACGTGAAGATAGAAAAATGTCATAGCTTTATATTTCAACTGAGGTAGTGTCATATCTCCGAAATTCCAAATCCTCCCACGCATGCAATCTATTATTTCATATTTGTGTATATATGAACATAAATCTTTTATTTTTCATTTATAGCGGTACAGACAAACAACATACTAGACATCTGACATTTTGCAACACTATTACATTCTTATGTGCCCATTAGTTACTGCTTGTTTCATTAAATCTGTATGCAACTTTGACAATTACTTCAAGCACTTTCTAGATAGATAAATCTATCTATGTGTCATGACAGTGCTCACAATTAATAGCTTTAAAACCATGATTCTCACAAATGAGTGTTAAAACAAAATTAAGCTGCGATAGTAAAATGTGCAGCATCAAATACAAATGCTTACCATGCTTCCCAGATATTTAACCAAATTTAGAATTATACCTCGAGAATCAGCTTTGTTTTACTTTTCTCTTCACAATGACAGTCGCAAAAAAAAAAAAAAGAAAAGAAGTTGTAGAAAAAGGAGCACTGTTTCCTTTCTTAAAAGCACTGACAGGTCAAAATCATAATCTTTTTTCATTATCAGAAACGAGTGACAACGATGCCTGGACATTACCCTAAAAATTTGAATCTTGGGAACTCAGTGTTTGTGAAGTAAAAAAACAATTTCCAAAAGCCGAATTTGAAGTTCCCGCACGATCCGCGCCAGTGCCGTGACGTCAAATGGCCTATTCGTCTGGGGCACACCGCACCCGTCCAGTGCAGTAAACTCTTTCCACTTCAGTACATGAAAGGCTGGCAAGGAGAGAAGGAAGCTCCCCTCCCCTCTAGCTTTCCGTGTACCACAAACCGCACTGCACCGGTGCGATGCGGGCCCAGACGAATTGGCCAAAAGATTGAGTCGTCCTGCAATTTGAGTTTCTCTCACGCCTCCGTGTTGTGTTCGCCCGTGTCCCGCAATCAACCACTCCGTGCGTGCTGCCTATCGCTGTGAGCAGACGAAGCTTCACTTTCGAGTTTGAAGTTCTTTTAGGACTCTTTCAGCGACCTTAAATTCTTTGAAACAATGCAAGGTCGAAGAGAATGCGCAGTGGACTTTTGTGAGCGACGTAAGGGGCCACGTCACGCCGGTCCTGCGTGAAAGGCTGCCCCGGCGATGTCACAACCGAAACTATGGTACACAGACACCAAACCCAGTTGTTTTGACCATTTGACGATTTCCTTTTCGAAGTGTGGAAGGTCGTCGGGCACCTAAAAAGAGAACTTCATCCGATTCCTCGATTCACCAATCATCCTCAGTGCCACATGCGTCGAGCGCCGCCATTTTTTTGAAGGAGGATAAAAAGCCAGGAGGCGACATCTCTCCGGACTTCAATTTTCGGTATTTAAAAAGAAGGGCCGTAGTGCATTCGCAATTGCGTTAAAAAACATGTTTCACAAATACCGTTACTAAATATGATAAAAATGTCGCTTAAAAAGCTTCTAAATTTCGTAATCGATTACGTCACAAATAAACAGAAGCAAGGAAGTGAGAAGCGAGAGAGGAAAGCAACAAAAAGAAAAAGCATGCGCGTATGAATTTTTTTTTTTTTGGGGGGGGGGGGTGTTTTGGTATTTTTTTGCGTGGTTATCGCTACAATTTGCATCGTTTTTGACAACAAAAACAAATACGACCTTTGGGGTGTCAGTGCCTCTCTAAATCGCAGCCAGAACAAGCGACCATGTGATCTGAAGTCGATCATATGTCGCCAATGTTTATCACAGCCACGCACTGGCGTTGGCAAAGCACAGGACAGTGAGTGGGCACGAGCCACTATCCGAATGGATGTAGAGGCATTGATTGTCACAAGCCCGAATTGAATGCTCACACAGTGCTTATGTCCACTGTAAGGGCCACATTTAAATATTGTCACCGCAGAATCGCCATAACTTCGTCATCATGTTTTGCAAAAAAGACACTGAAAGAAAATGTCCGCTTTTATGCTTGAAATTGTTCGGCAACAAAGAAGCTTCTTGGTCAGCGCCGTTGCATGCGAGTATTCTTGTAGCCCGCTAGTGCCAGTAAGCTTGTATAAATTAAGAAACATTCCTACCCAATATTGTTGCATGGCCCTTTTAAAGAATGCCAGTTTACTGAGTCATCAGTGCATAGTTCTCCATTGCTACTTTGCTATTTATTTTCGACACTGGCAACACTCGTTTAACTTCGTGCTCACCGCTATGTTCTCAGGTTTTTCGTGTGCAGCTTATACCAGTGAAAGAGGCAGGGGGTTATGCACCATGTTCATAAACTCTTTGCTGTTTCTTTAAAATCTGTGCCACAACTAGTGCAGCTAAATGACACCAGGCAACGGAGCATCCTTAATAACAGTTCTGCATAACAAAACATTTTAGCATGCTGTGAAGGCAGACTTCTGGGTTTGGTGTGCAAACGACAATAGGGGGTACTCATTGGACACCATATTTGAGCACAGAATAACATAGAGCCTGACCTCATATTTATAAGCTGTTAAGGCAAGCAATCTTGACGGTTCGAAATGCACGTTGAAAAAGAACTGTGGAAGCTCGCAGTCGGTATGCGCTCAGCGGCTGTGGTCCCGGCTATGCCAGCCGGTTCAATACTCTCTATAGCAGCCAGTGAATACTGCCTATGGCTAAGGAGCGGTAATAATATGCTTGGCTGAACAGAATCGAGAAAGAATAGCTTAAATGATTCTCAAAAGACAGATAAAGTGCAGGCTAATGTGCCTCAGACAATAGACCTCTCCCGAAATATGTGGCGCCCCCACCATTTGCTTCAAGCATTGCGACGTTCCAATGTACGGCACGCGAGATTATCCAGAAATAGAAGACAAAGTTGACGTTGGTTTTAACATTTTGTGATCTCAGAACGCAGAGGGCAGAAAGAAATCAAAACGGAGTGCGATTACCTCTTTTCATGTTCGCAATGCAAGGTATGATGGCGCACACCACTGGCCACAGCAAGAAGAAAAGGTGCAAGTGCTGCAAATATGGTGACACCTTTTTCTACTGCGCAAGATGTGAGATGCACTTGTGCCGTCGTAACTGCTTTCAGTAGTTCAGTATGATGTAGTGCTTGCATATGCCCAATGTTGCAAGCTTTATTACACGTTTACAATAAAAGCTTCATTTCTTTCTTTCTTTTTTTTTTTTGCTTTTTTTATGAGGTCAGGTTTTATGTTATTCTGTGTGTCCTAAAACCATGTCAGGGTTTATTGGTGTGGGGCATCAAAGAGTCAGCCCATCCTTCTACAATATGAAAGGGTGGGCCCATATTATTCTACTTTCTTTTAAAAGCTAGTGCTAGCACTTCGAGAGAAAACGACCATAAGTTCAAAAGCCATATATGATCATGAAGCGAGAGTTCTCATGAATACGAGTTCGATGAAACGACCCTGCTTACCAAGTTCCAGTGGGTGAGATATTTGTAGCGACCGAACATCTTGTGCTTGGGGTTCCTCTGTGGAATGTCCAGGTGCACTTCGGAGTAATATATACCAAACGCGTACACGGCGAAGCCAAGCGCATGGAATGTCTTGATCATCAACGTTGACATGACGGAATACTCTGGAATTTAAAGCAAGGATTTTAATGCAGTACCAAGGGCACGAAGAATGTCGGCTAATTCGCCAACTACAAAATTCTGACCACTACGGTAGCACCAAATCAGGATCAATATAAGTCGCTTGCGATTTGTAGCATTTAGAGCAAATTGTCACAGAATAGAACTTGGAGTGAGCGAATATGCAGGTGATAAAACGTACCAGCAGAGCGATCACTACTCACTTTTGATGATGTTACTGAAACTTCACACAAGTCCTAAACAGCTCAAAGGACGATCTTTCCATGCATGTGCGTTCACGAATGTCTAGGAGCGGCCTTCTACATCAGGGCCGGCTAGTGCGTTGCATCTTTGATCTTCACACAATGGACGAGCTTGAGTCTGAGCAGACGTGAGACGATGTAGCTGTGTTCACACTCGAAAACCAATTGCTCGGCGTGCAGATGCGAGATCGTGGAAGTTCAATGCAGCGTGCTAAACTGGACGAACCGCAGACCGGCGACCGAAGAACACAGATAACGAAACACAACGCATAATGTAAAAAAATAAAGAAAAAAAACAGTGAAAGCGATGTCACTATCGATTCGAACTTTGCGTTCATAGCGTTCGGACACGGTGGTAAAACCGGTGAGACTGGTAAAACAAAACAACCAAAGGGCTGTTTTTAAAACAAAGAGAGTGTTTTCGCCTAGTTTTCGTGCCAACAAAGTCGGCAAAATCATACAAGATCAGTGATCGCTATAACAATTGCTAGATCGTGCATCCCCGCTTTGCGATTGCGGCCACCCGACGGCCATCTTGCATCCCAAAAGATAGCATTTGTGGAGCGTTGCAGAGTCTGGTAGCAGCGTGCTGAAGACACGTGCTCTACTCGATCGTCGTCATTCGCCTAGTAAGGCCTTTAAAACCTTCTGTAAGCCGTGAAACATGCCGTTGAGAACACGTAAATTTTTTTATGGAAGCGCAGTGTCGCAGGAAAAAGGCACAACTCGTCGAAAGCAAGTTTCGCCAACTCGCGGCGTAATCAAAGCTTCCTTGGCAAGCCGAAGCGCTGCGTTTTTGTATACCGATCGAAAATCGGCGTGGACTACTAACAGCCGTCATCTTATGTTACCTGATCCCGAACGCATCGTTTTTGGTTTCTATGCGGAGCGCAAGTTCGTCTGCTTCTGGCATGGGGTTGCGACGATGTCAGAACGCCAAGCTCTTGTTGTTCATTGAAATAAATAGTGGGTAGACCTGAAGGCATCTAGCATTGAGCTCTACCCACTATTCTTGCAATGCAAGCCAATCAAAGCTCGGCATCGTTTGTGGCGTCACCACAACCCCTGCGCATGAAGCAGACGACTTGCTCTCCTCATTGCTAACCTAAATGGGACCTCAGAGCACGAACCACATGCAAAGTTTGGCTTGACAAATGATTAATGTATTTTTGTTCTGAGCCTTTCTGTTAGAGTTTTGATGTATGTGGACGAGCCAGTGCTGGGAATCTCGATGTTGCGAATCTCGGGGATCTCGCTTGTGTACGAGTCTTTCTTTTCTTTATTGGTTTCCATTTCCTACAGAATGGAGGAGGCCGAGGAAAAAAGCTACAAACGCAGCTTGTGGGGCCCTCGGCCCCCTTTAAATGATGGCAGCATTGGACTCACAAAACACTCACACACAGTAACAAAACACTTCCTGGTCAATTAGATTCACTCATTCGATACAGCTCCACACATTAGTATACAGTTGCAATTTAACATGATTAGGTCGGGTAAGGAACACAAAACAATTTTAGGAAATAGCTCGTTTTCATCTTAGGTAGTTAGTCATCTTAGGCTGCAACAACCTATAAGTACAGCGCCGGCCCCAAACTCCGACCGGAACGACCCCCCCCCCCCCCCCCCCTTCTTTTTTATACGCCCCTAGCTATCGAGATCATAGTAAACATGTCAGTATTCCCCACGGTGGTATAGCCCAACACGAACATTTTGTCAGATAATAACCGCCTTCCAAAAACGAACGGTGATCGAGTTCTGTCGGGCGCCCTGTTCAAATAAATGATCGAATAAATAAATTATAGAGCATATAGCGTCCTGGGGGCCACCTGGGGCCGGCCCTGCAAAAGTACAGATGCACGGATCTCGCACCTGTATATTAATGTTGCTGATCAGGAAGTTTGTTACTTGTTTTGTGCGTCCCTTGACCGGATGTAGCTTTTGCAATTACTGTTTTTGTTACTACGCCAAAGTACGCGAGGTAAAACTCGGAGACGTCATTGAAAAGCTATAATCTAACACACTTTTTATTTCTTATCTGTACTGACCCGCAGCACTGCACGAATTGAAGTTTCCACCCACTTGCATCCTACAAATTCAATATCGCGTATGCGCATGAAGTTATCCTGGAATTTATTAACTAAATAAATAAATAAAATAAAATAGGCACATTCGCACATGCTAAACATATAGTATGCTCAATGAAAGAGCCAACAAAAGGCTAGTTTTTCTACTGACACTAGCTACAGATAGTCAGCTGAACATTTTCAACGTGAAGTAAGCAAAACGACACCAGTCGTTTTGATGACACAGTCAGCAGAAAAGAACAAAATCAACGCAGAGTTAAAGGGGCCCTGCAATCATAATTAAGCGCCTAACTTTTTTGCGGTTTCCACGACTCTTGGGGTTCGGGCAAGCCAGCGGGCACGGAGAGAGTAAAGGCCCGTTCTGCAGAACTACCTGCAGATTTCTTAGAAGCAGGCATGTGTATGAAACAAGCACCCTTCGAACGTGCGTGAGGCGCGTCCGCAGATGATTCTGTCGCCGTGTGTGCAGAGTCAGACGGCTATACTTCGTTTCAGCTTGGGTCCAGACGCAGCCGATGCTACAAGCACGACCGTGTGGCCCTGAACAGTGCCTGTACTGCACGAGCGCGCGTGCTTGGCAGGGACGCTGGAAGTCCGGAGCTCGCGCTTGTAGCATCGGCTGCGTCTGGACCCAAGCTGAAACGAAGTATAGTGCTCTACACACCATCGGCAACATGGGGTATGTGATCGTTCCTTTGTCGCAGGATGTGAATTTGTATGGGCTGCATTCTTTGAAGTGGGATACGCCCATTCGTCACATGCCAATTCGTCTTAGGGAAACTGGTAACAGGCGCGTCCGTCACAAGGGAATCACTCGTCATAAGAAGGTTCGTCGCTGTAAGAACTCGTCACACATATACCCCAGGCAGTGGCGTCACAAGGGGGGGGGGGGCGGACCGCCCCGGGTGCAGGGCTTAGGGGGTGTCGCGGCGGGCTACGAGAGCGGGGGGGGGGAGTCATGGCGGGCCACGTTAGAGCGGGTGGGGGGAGGGGGGCCCTAGTGGGCCACGCGAGAGCCAGCCCGGGGCGGGGGGGGGGGGGGGGGGCTCGCGGCGGGCTACCGCCCCGGGTGCCGCTGACCCTCGTGACGCCACTGACCCCAGGGTCGTCTCGTGTCTTGTTCTAGTCGGGTCTCCTTAGAGGTTTTGTAAGGGGATCGACCGGGGCAAACCGAAACAAGGTGTTAAGTTGATCTCGGGCGAAGACTTCCTAATAAAAGCAGCAAGAAATTTCATCGCAACCTCGTGAATCCGATGTTAGTAATACAAATTTTAATATGACACCAATCGTGCATGCCCATGTAGCGTCGAGTGAATGCACCTAGTGATGAGTTATTTTATGAGTAATGATCCTACGTGACCTCGCCCTCCTATCAATTGGGCTATGACGATGGTTCCATGTTTTCGAATAAATCCGAATAACACTCGCCAGTCAATTTTCCTTAATTTGGATTTATCCGAAGAACTCCAAATTTAAAATTCAGAACGACAAAATAAAAATTCACAGCGTTTTATAAATAAACGTTAGAGGAGCCCAGGGTCAGTGGTTCCTGGGCTTCTCACCTGGTGTACCCTTGATCTCGTCAATGTTTCTTCGGGACAACAGATCCTAATACGTCTTGTTTATTCATGGTCTGTTTCTAGAGCAGTGTTGGACAAAATACTCGCTAAAAGTATTTAAGTTAAGTTACTAAATACCTGCTTCATAAAGTATTTAAAATACTACTCAAGTTACTTTCAGCGTAAAGTATCTTGAGTAGAGTACAAATACTTATAAATGTATTTCAGTTACTTTTAAAGATACTTCCGCATTGCTTAATTTGTATCGACGTCATTCACAACGACAATTATGCAGCTACGCAAATCTGGGTTACCAGAATGGCTTATTAGCACCAACAACACAAAACGGCAAAAGAAAAAGTATCATAGGGCCATTTTATGCACTCCGACTATAAAGAGCAAAATATTGTCACGAATGATAAATGATGAGGCGGCGAATAACTAGAAGAAACTAAACGTTTAATGGGGCAAACTTGTTCACAAAACAAAATAAAGAAAGGCTAGCGGCGCAGGCGTGGATCTCGGCGAAACAGCAGGATCGACCGCTAGGGCGAGACTGACTCCGGACCGCCACTCAGGAGCACCTTTGTACCCGCGTGGGTTTCTGGAACATTCGGCGTAGAACGTTCGGCGCGTAGAACTATGGCGCACCGTGCATTCACGAGGGCGCCTATCAAACCATTTAGCCGTCTTGGACGCTGGGCAGCTATTTAGTTGCCTCGCCTCAGAACACGATCACGTGGTCGTGTCGCCGCGGGAGTCGATCAGGATCTCGAATTCGGCTCCCGACGGGCCGCTTTCTCTCCTAGCCACTGGAGGGCGCTGCAGACGCCCCCATGGCGGGCGAGGAGAAAACCTCCTCGCCCATCGGTCGATATTGTCGGGTAACCGGGACAAGGCAGTGTTGCCAGATTGGGCTATATATAGCCAAATTGGGCTACATTTTTTTCTAGTTGGCGTCAAAATTTCGTGGTTGGCTATGTGGCTATTTTGGGCTATTTCTAAGAATTCGGCGAACTTTTTTCGAACCTCAGGTTCGACGCCGAACTTTGAGGTTCGGCATGTTAATTTCCGAACTTTTAATCAGTTTCGAAAAAAAAAATTGTTTCTCTTTTGGCTAGTTGAGAGAAAAGAGAGGAAGGAGAAAGGCTTCAAACTTCTACAAACTTCGGGGTTTTCACAATGCGCACTGAAGCAATGCTTGCACTTGCAGAGTTCCAGCGGTCTCCCTACAGCGCAGTGGAGCAAACCAAACAGATTGCACTATTACCACGGGTCCGTTAGCGCCTTCAACCAATACCACCCTTCAACCCAGACGCCTATGGCTCTGCCCGGACGTAGACTGAACTCTCCAAATGCTGCTTTGGTGCCCATTGTGAGAATCCTTAGGCCCCCAAATTTGTAACAATGAGAAGTCCGCAGTTTCACCGCTAAACACATGACTACCTTCCAGTCGTTGCCCACCCCAAGAAAGGACAACACAATCAGAAGTAACTTGAACATGAATGGGTGACACTAATATTCTTCACAAAGAGAAAGAGACCGGTGGCATATTGGTAAGGACCTGAGATATTGGGGTTCTGGTTTGAAACACCTAGTGTTCTGACTGTTCTGCTTCTGTATTTTGTTCTTTTACTGTATGATCATATCTCCCAGGCTGCACAATAAAGCTGTCTTTGTATGTTTTGTACTTCTGAAAACCGAAGGAAGGGCTAGTTTTGTACGGATTTTCATCCTTCCTAAGCTTTTTTTGAAAAATTCACAAGTAACATATTGTACACAAAAGGTGGCGCATCTGAAGGTTGAAACAGAGTTCGTAACATGTATTGTATGGGTGTGAGTAATTGTGAATATAAGGCTTAAAAATCATTGTTTTTAGTCTTGGCTATTTTGGGCTATATCTTTTTTACGGCTTTGGCTATATTTGGGCTATAACTCCCTGTCAGTTGGCGGTTTTTGGTGGGACCATCTGGCAACACTGTAACCGGGAGGCAAGAGTCTCTGAGGATTCCGGCCGGCGCTCAAGAAAGGCGAGTGCTAGCAACTGCTCTCGGGCAATAGCGGGACACGAGGCCTAGAGGCCCTCTTTGTGTTAAGCTTTGGGCTTAACGTACGTTTGTAAATATTTGAGTAATGTCGCGTGTGTTTGTAGTATAGATTGAGTGTTTTGTAGCGTTGTGTTTTTATGTACCAATAAACAGGGAGCGGAATCCCGCTCCCGTGAAAGAACCAGGCTGGACTCGGGTTGTTGACGGACCACGTGGGGAACGGCGTATCGGCGGCGGTA
>JAZHYW010014498.1:0-17568 GCA_037355805.1 Ixodes ricinus | reverse complement strand
TTTAAAGTCACACAGCAACTCATCAAACTTTCATCCGCATTCAACAACCTTTACAGGGCCTCCCTGAGTTTTTCTGTTTCCACCTCCAACCACAAGCGCTACGACACGGGACAATTGCTTCCCCTCACTTCTCTTCCGCACCTTCATCGGGATCAACAAATAGACAGCCTCTCGGTGAATACCGCTGGGCAGATGGATCCTGGAGCAGGCAGGATTTTCTCTCATTGACCTTCCTTACATATACCTACCCAAACATTACCCTCAAACCAGCGCTTTGCCCCTGTACCTCGCCGCATGTGTCCCCGGACATAGACGACGAATGCAGGAGGGCGCAAACTACAGCCATCACAACCCACCCTTTCACACGCAAAGTTTAGCTTATGCTGAAGCATCCGTCTCCGTGACAGGAGCCACGTGAACTGCTGCATACAAAATCTACACACCACGATCCCCAACCCCCAAGTTCACACCAGCCGTCCACATAGCAGCACGATCCCGAATCCCCCATGTCATTACACTGGAACTAGTTTTCATCATAGATGCCATCCAAGATTTTGTCAAACGGCCTCGCACACCTTATACAATCTGTACAGACTCACAGGGGCTGCCATTCACGGTTTTCAGCAGCGCAAAATCCACCCACATCCCTGTGCAGACCTCGAGGGGGCTCTGCACACACTTCACTCATCCTCGTTTACAATTTGGTGGGTCCCAGGTCATGCAGAGATTGCAGGTAATGAGCGTTCATCAACTAGCCCGCGAAATGCATATCCGGGCACCTGTGATCTCCTGGCCTAGCGCTCCAACTGGCGATGAGGCCTTAATCTACAAACACTCAGTAAACAATCTCACTACAAACAGCTGCGTAACTCTCAGCGACGCCTATTTTCGCCCTACCGTATCCTCGATGTGACGCAAACACAGACCCATAAAAAGATCCAACTAAATACCCTTCTAACTCTCGCCTGACTCGACCGCTTTCGACGCCGTTCCGATTCCTATTGCCCTAACTGTCCCTCCATATACCCTAATCTATAACATTGCCTTCTACAGTGTTCAGTTGCCCTATCCACCCCATTCGTTCCTTAACACCTTCTCACCTGCTGGAGCGTCTGGCTAGCGTCGGAGCAACTAGATCAAACGACCTTGGTATACCAAGCCATGGACATTCTGAACACTTAATTTTGTGTTGTTTAATAAAGTGCATTATGCCTCACTCTCCCTTTGTTTCTTTATCATTAAGCCCAACTGACACGTGTACGCTCTGTCTGTTCGTTAGATTGACTTGTAGAGAAAACAGTCGGTCATCTAAACTTTACAAACTTTTGAACAAGCGATATCTGTCTAGATAAAGTATGGATTGTCAAGTAGACGAACCATGAAAGACTCGAACATACATGCAATGCTTGTTTGCAATCTGCTCGTTTCATGTGTTTCATGTGGAATTGTGCGACCTCAGATTAACGTGCCCCTTTTCTGCGTTTGATGAACCCTTTGGTCCTGTTACACTAAAAAAAAAAATATTTTTTGTGTGTTAATGTGCATGTGATTTTTATAATTAGAGATTGGTTGCGGGAATGTATATGAATATAGATATAAAGCACGGACACCTTCGATTGATGGGAAGTTTATACAACTGCGTTTGATGCTTAAAAAAATTTTGAACGCTTTTCTTGAGGAAAAGGATGATGTGACTATCTATAAGAAGGCATTTCATGCTTGAAAAAAGATAAAAAATTTATGCATATCGCCAGTTCTTTATACGGGAGATTTTCGAGTATTACAAGAGGCAGCGTTAATATCAAAGCTTTTGCGGCAACACTAGCGTTGCCAGAACGCCGCTTTCAGACGCTGTCGCATGAAGAAAAGGTTACTAGACCGTAAAGATACTTAATAATAAAAATAAAAAATATTGACTTCGAGGATTGGTTGAGAAAATGAAACATAAACGAATTAAATAGCTGTGCTCGTTTTCTGCCAAGTGAACCTGTAAGTAATACTATTATATAAACCCAATCAATCCAATCTCGTAACCAAGATGAGTTCATTCTGTTGTATATAACTATTACTGGCAAATTATTGTCCTTTGGTTCTCGTACTTTTTTTTGGTTTCCAGGGTTCTATCAAAACAAAGTTAGAAATGATTGCAAAAAAGTTATTAGGGCGAAAATCGGCAGAGTATAGTGTAGAGACATCATAGAGATTGTTAAAAATTAAATACAAATGGCGGCTCTGAGCAATTGGGGATGCAATAAGTTGATTAATGGTCGCTTTTGCCTGTGTTTTTTTTTCAGACGGGTCGTCTTCTCAATGCTCTTTTCATACAGAAATGTCGGTAAGTCTTTCTGAGGATTACCCGGACCTTGGCGTTCTTCCAGGTGCATCAGTCAATTGCCATTTCAATAATACGATTTCTCGTACTATTCGGTTTTCTTCTGGACGTTTCTTATGACCTTAGGTATAAAAAAAGAAAGAAAAGCCAGCAGATTGATTTGTTTCCTCTGGAAACTCGCCAATACTTGCGTCGATGTAATATTTTTCCGATGATCTCAATTTATTGGTATTATTTCGTACGAAACATCAATCGACTTAGCTGAGCCGGGCGGAACCGACTTTTCTACTTCATGCTCCTGGTTGGCGTCGATTCTTTGGCGTTATATTTAAGAGGAAAACACTCGAAAATCAAAATTCAGTTTGTTTTCTTTTATAAAACAAAACGAGCTTCAGATAAGTGCGCGTCTGGCGCAGCCTAAATATTTTGACTTCTGTAAAATGAGACAAGCATAACGACACCGACTACGATTTTCATTGAAATATTCACATGTCAAATAATTTAGCAGTCGATTATATATCGTGAATTTTCACGACGAAGCTCCGCTTCTTTAAAATGAGAGCGAAGTATTTTAAAACTTTCTATGGAATTCAGCGTTTAGAAATATTTCTACGAGTAAAACTCCCGCGTCTTTAATATATGACTCTTATGTTCTAGTTTACGTTAGTACAGTTTGAGTGGTTTTGTGCCCAGAGCGACATAGCCGGCGAAGGTGTCAACGCGTCTACTCTAACTTTGGCTCACGCGAGCTATCTTCATAAAAAGTGAAAGACGTTTACAATTCTCTGTAATGCCGATTTAGAGGGCAGCTCTTGAGGAGCAGGAGGGGAGGGTATGACCCTCCTTTTCTTCCGTACCCTCCCCTCCTCCTCTCCTGCTCCCTTCTCATTTAGCGGGAAATTTTTGGTAAATTTCCCACTAAATTTAGCGGGGACATTTCTCGATAAATTTAGTGGGGAAATTTACCCATAATGCAACGCGCGGTTACGTCGACGGCGACGGCGATGCCGTTCAAGCCGGAAAGGGGCGCCTAAGAGCTGCGCTCTAAAATTTTCCGCCTACTTTCATGCAGCATACTTTCTGCATTTATACTGCCCCTAGAGTAATGTTTTCAGGGGCCTATCAGCCGGGCGGCGCATGACCCGAGGGCTGCGGCCGATATTCCCTGCACCTTAAAAATATCTTTGCTTTCTGCTGCTGACATCAATAGCATTATATACTTCGTGTTATGTGTTGTTTGTAAGAGACAGTCATTATACGACAAAAACATACGATGCCCATCTGTTATATTAATAAACACTGCAAATGCTGTAGTTGGGTGAATTAATTATGTTTTTTTTTCATGACTTGGGATAGAGCGAAAACTTACCTTAGAAGCTGGACCCCAAACCTTAGTTCCGGTCTGGCTCACATGGTCTTGTTCCTCAGTAGCGTAATCCTTTTTAATGACGTCTTCTTTTACAATCCTGTAGAGAAAAAAATAACGCGATTTTATTTATCGTAATAACAGTAATACAGTACTTTATGAACGCTCAAGTTTCCAGATGTGTCTGTAGCGATGTCTAGCGAACCATATGCAATTCGGAACTAAAATACTTTTGCTCAATTCAGGTGTCACTCATTTTTTGCGGTAACATGCACCCTGCATGCTCATAACAAATTTCAGGGTCCGTGAAAACCACTTCTCAGATTATTCTTTTCCGTTTAAACAGTGAAGGGTTCCTTGTCAAACGTTTATCTGACGAAGTTTATTTCGAAGCAGCAAATACTCGTTTAATCAGTGAGGACTATTAACATTGGAAGAGCGTCCGTGCTCTCCGAGATGAAATCAGAGCTTTATAAGTTATTTCCTAATGTTGTTACCTAATGTTAGCAGACAGCGCTACAACTGCGCACATTTTGGACCACTCAAGTACAAAGGTTAACCGGTTGTTATCTAATTGAGTTTATGTTTTATCTCTGCTTGGATCATGGAAGATCATTTCCTAGCATCAATGAGGATCCCGAACTGGTAAAACTCAACTGACCGGTAAAATGTCTGGCCATCTTAAAAACGCTGTTCCACGTACAATTTTTCTTCTCGGGTAAATTTTCGGTCCTCGCGGCAAGGAAATCAAGACTTCGAGAGAAGAACCCAAGCATTCGTTTTTAAGTTTGTCACTGACTATCATTGCTAGCAACCGACTTCAATATCTCTAATACCCTTGTCAGACGGGCACGTTAAATGACATTTAAGCAAAATGACATTACAGCTCGGCCAATCTGCGTGTTTAATACGCCACGCTGCGGGTGCACCCGCCACGTTCAGAACCAGTATCACGAGCTGATTCGCCGAGTGGTGAATAACACTCGATCAAAATGACTTTTTTTCCCCGTCTGACAGGGCTATAATTTCGTTTCAGCTGAAAGGGGAGGTTCAACGATATTCAATTGGAATGTTTTTGTTTCACTTTTACACGAGCTTACTGTCACTAGTGGGACTCAAAGATACTCGCACGCAACGCCACTGGCCAAGAAACTCCTTCTGTTGCGGTGTCATTTCAAGGACAAAAGCGAGCGTTTTCATTGAATCTTGCAAAACCTTATGACGTAGCTAGGGGGGGGCGGGGGCGCAGTATGTGCCAGTGACGATAGGCGGCTCACGGATTGTACCCGAGCATAAGGCGTGGGCACTCGATTTGGGCTCGTGCTCGAGAAGCGTTCGGGTAGTAGCCCGTGCACAATCACTGCAGTGACAGCAATAGCCGAACCATAACAATGTCTTGAATTCAGTGCTTGTCCTGCGCCTTGCCGACCCCAGCGCGCGGCTATGATCAACATGGGGGGGGGGGGGGGCGGGCGTATAATCGGCTTTTAGATCACGTGGCCGCTTGTTTTGGCTGCGAGGTGAGAGGCAAAACGAACACCCTGATGGGGCGCTTTTCACGCTCTCTGATTGCTCCTATAAGCTCGTAGCGTCGGCTGCGCCTGAACTGAAGCTGAAACGAAGTATCGGTTACATTCAAGCTCCAAGTGACTCGGCCTAAAAAAAAAAAACGCAAACAAGATTTGTTTTTTCGTTTCCATAGACGCATAGACGCTACGTTATATATATATATATATATATATATAAAGAAGACTCACGACGTCTATTTAATTTACCGTTTGCAGAAAAAGAAAAAGACGTTGCGACAACGCTTTGGTGCGGTATGAGGCGACGTAGTGTTATTGAATATATATTTTTTCGGGGTGGGAATTTTTTTTGTTTTGGTAGTATTTCAAGGGGTGGAGCACCTATACTGCGCATGCAAGTTCGTCTGCTCCCTGCGCTCCTCGTGCGTTTGTTTACCCCCGAAACGCGCCCACATGCTTTTGTCCCCCCTCCCCCTCCCCCCCCCCAGGGCCTCAACCAATGACGGCCTGCGCTCGGCTGCCTCATCATCGCGCATTCTCTATGTTGTCCTTTTGATTGGCGTGCTCCTCCGTTTCGTTCTAATGCGCGGAATACGCATTTTGGAGCACTTGCTCGCCGTATACAGTCCGTTTCACTTCAAGCCCGACCGCAGCTGACACAACGATCTAGGGGAACCAATCTAGCTGCGCCAAAAATGCATTTTGTCACGCGCGTTCCTTGTCTTTGCGAGTATATACCATCATCTGCTCAACCAATCACGCACAAAAGAAAAGGTACAGGTTCGCGGCGCATGCGCTGTGCGTGATCGGTTTAGTCGGTGACAACGTTATGAGATTAACTCAGTTACGAAACTGCTCATAGACGCTGCGTGCTATCTAGTAACGTTGGTCGGTGATAGCAAAAACGAACAAAAGTGACGTGCGCCGTGACGAAGCACTTTTGGCGCAGCTTGATGGGTTCCGCCAGATCGTAGCCTGGGCTGCGGTCTGGCTTCGGAGCGGTATTTGATTCCGGAGCGAATACTGCTCCGAACCAAATACCGCAGCGTCATTCCCAACTTCGACACTGCACAGAGAGTCGGCATGTCTTCGGTTTTATTTTTATTTTTCTATCACTGCGAAGTCTATGAACGACCCAGCGCGCTATATGACTTTACCAAGTATTGGCGCACAATTCTAGTCTTTTTGTCATCGCCAATCCTACCGAAAGGCTGGACGGGTATGGGCTCACAGTTATTAGGAGGTTTAGTAGATCGTCCCGATGGCTGCGATAACGATACTCACGATACTCCGCCGCCACCTTTGCTCATGCATCGTATCGTTATCGGATATCGTTATACAAGATATTGAAAAGATCTACTAAAACTTTCTATTAGAAAGTTTTAGTAGATCGTTTACTAGAATTTGAGATCGTCTCGATACCTGATACCCCGATAACGATACCCGGTAACGGATGGGATGCATGCGCAAAGGCGGTGTCGGAGTATCGGATATCGGTATCGGAGCCATCGGGACGCTCTACTAAATCTCTCAACTATCGATGCAACCTTGAGACATAAAATTACTAATAAGCTCCACAAAAAAAAAGAAGAAGAGGGAGAGAGAGAAAAAAAAAACGGAACATACTGCAACAGCAACCATATTCTTAGCCACGTCATTTCCACCAAACCTTGCTTACAGAAGAAAGATGCAAGTCATGTTGCGAAAGAAATAATCCCGGCATCTTGCCTTGAGGCGAGAGTTCTAGCAGTTCTAGGGGTATGCGATTACCCATTTCGAACCGCATAGTACCGTGTCATTCATAATCTTCGTAGAGAAAGAGAAGATTACGACAGTCGTTTCATTTTTTTTTCTAACAGTGTTGCAGCAAGGGATGACACTCCACTATTCGATTTGAACCAGAATTCGCACATCTTTAACAATAACGTCCACAGCCGAACATTGCCAGTATTCACTGATAACGAGAGTCAAACGTTTTATCTCCTTTAAATTTTATATTGGGAGGAGTATAGCGGCACGAACTGGGGTCCTTTCGTCGAGTCTTTATGTCGGAAATGACATTGCGATTGTTCCGTTTAGATATTAGCTTTCCTTTTCTCGCACTAGAACGAGTCCAACGCGCAAGATGGGTTTTCGGGGCGAACACGTTTCTCTACATATAAAAAGCAAAACAAAAACGCATTGCATGAATAGTTTTTAATTATGATGAAGCATGAGTTACCGTGATTGATACATGAACTGTATTTCCCTAAACTTAGTCTTTCACGTCATAGCTGAGATCGCTCAGTGTTGGTTGTGCAACATCATAATTCATCTATAGTTACTGACATTGTGAGAACGGCAGGGTTCAGCTACGCGCGCGTGCTCTAGATGCACAAAACAACAAAAAATTGTAAAAGGATTTTTTTTTGCCGTTTAACTTTGTTATGGATTATATCCCATGATATCATCCTTGCAGACCTTGATTGGTTCACCTTGCCTTTCGAATATCCGAGAAACAAAAACATCATGTCTCGTATTTAAGGGTCAGTTCGGCCTGGGCCTTGAATGTTTCTTTTCTGGGCTTAGGAGTTCCTAACGTCCCTATGAAACCGCAGCGCGAGAATCGCCCTAGGCGTCGGACGTCACAGCGTCGACGAAAACGCCTATAACGTGTTACCAATAAGGAGCTAGTAGCTTTGCAAGGTCGGTATTCTCGTTAGGGCACATGATGACCAATTTGGCCGTGGGATCGACACCTTGATGACCTTCAGCACGGCACTGCCGTACGCGCTCGTTTCGCTGATGCGCCGCTCTTTGCCGTGATTGAGGGACTCGATCGATCCAAGACGCGCCGAAGAACCGGCCTCGGAGAAAGGATCACCCGCCCTTGTAGGGACTTCCCCGACTCCGGAGGGTCTTCGTGGAGGCTGTGCTCCGTTTGCGCGAGCACGTTATGCCTGATAAACGGGGCAGTTCCTTTGCGTTACACGTCAAAATACAACGGCTCTCTGAAACCAGAAATAACCAATGAGCACATACACACGATAGATGAAGCGCTGTTGCGCTGTTAGTGTACCTATCTTTAGTGAGTGTATTTTTTTTTAGTTTTAAACAGGAAGGGTTCTGCCCGTGCATGGCATCTCGTTCGTTCCTTCCCCGCCAAATTTAGCGGAGAACTCGACGCGACGAGACGTATACACTAATTAAGTTTTTCCAGCTAAATATAGCGTGGAAACTATATAACTGAATGGGCGTTAAGGTCACGTGACCTTAACGCCCATTCAGTTTTCCCGTTATTCTCTTATATTAAGCGTAAAAATGGATGTCACGTGACCGGATGTCACGTTACTGTGAACCAAGTAAGTGTCTCCAATAAATTTAGGTGGAGAAATTGATAAAAAAGATACAATTACTTCCTGAAACGACTGGTTAATGTCTTGTAAACAAATGTAAACGATCGTTTTTTTAAATGTTGCATTCAGCTGCGTTATAAAAGCCCGGAGATTAAAGTTGCTGACGATTCCTCGTACCGCTGAGTTAGAGTATTCATTGTTAGGCCACTCTTCCGAACTGAAACCGGGACCTCAACTCGAGCAGGAAAACGATGACTACACGGAGATGCTGTGTCTTGAGAAGGTCACAGGTGACGGGCGATTTCCTAGAGGACGCCGTGCCCCAAAAAGTCAGGGGTCCGATCCTCAGTTTTAATCAAATGTGAATACCTTAAATAAGGAGATGAATGAACAGTACTGATTGAATCAGAATGAAGGTTAGACAGAGAACTAAAGACAAGATTTGGGAAAAGGTAAATTTTTGTCTTTCGATGACTTTCCAGCCTTTATCCCCATTTGGTCGGTTTAGTGTATTCATCCGGATCTCTCCGCTATTTCCTTTTTAGAGACCACGAAGTGCCACAAAAATTACCTGGAATATCAAATGTGAATATTTTGCCACAAACTACATTTGTGACAAGGAAGTTCGAAAAAAAAAAGCGGGGTGTTTTTTTAACCTGACGTAACTATTATCAGACCCTTTAAACTGTCGTTCTAGTGCCGCGGTATGCAAGAAGCGGTTGTTGCTTGGGATATTTTCCCCCCTCTCAAAGGTAACGGCTCGTTTTTTGTTGAATACCTATCTCCCCACACTTCGTGTCATTTTACATCCTGCCTCGGCCGACGCTAGGAGCGGATGAAACCAGGTCAAACAGCCTCGAAAGCGTAAAGTCACGGTGTTCGCTATGTTTCTACCCATCGTCTATCATCGCTAAATCATGTACAAGCAGGGCCATCCCTGAGGGCGGGCTACCTGGGCGGTCACCCAGTGCGCACCCTTCTGAACGTTTTTTTAGCTTCGTGATTTATCTGAACACGGCGCCCGACACGACGCTATATGCTCGATCGCCGTTCGTTTTTGAAATGCGCTTCTCGTCTGCCAAGACGCTCGTGTATTGGGTCACTACTTACAGGTTTACTAGCAATGTGATGTCGTACCTAGTAGATAGGGACGTATAAAAAAAAGGGGGGGGGGGCGGAGGCGCCACGTCTGGAGTTCACTCAGGGCGCTTGATGGTGTAAAGTCGACCCTTTGTGCGAGAAAGGATAAAGCCTTGTGCTTTTAATATCTGCGTTCATGTCTTCGACCGCACCCGGACATAGGGGGACACGAAGTAAAATTCTACGACACCGTTTACGTCAATGTTTGTCGTATACCTTCCTCTATTTTTAGGGCTCCCAAGGTCTCCTTTTTATTGAATTGACGTCTGTTCGAAGATAATGATTACGCCTAACTTGGTTTGCGGTTCTGCCTCAGTTCGAATTGATATAGTAAAAAAAAAAAAAGAAGACCAGTGTATCCAATTTTTTGTTTCTCATTACGTCCACCTTGTCACGTGTCTGGTGCCTCTTTCGCACTCCGACGCTCGAATTTGATTAAACGTGAGAGGAAAATTCCGAGCACGTTTCGCGGTGGTGGTTACATTTGACGTTACGACAAAGAGTCCTTTCGCATATAAAATGAGGAGAGAATCTCGAGTAGGGACCTAATGGAGAAGATAGCTTTTGTTGGCGCGCGACATCTGCTTTTTTCATGTACACCCTAAAATCTTTTTTTTTCCGAAAACGAGCAAGGATTTTTGGTCAAGCGCGCTTTCACGTCTTAGGACAGAAAAGAAAGCCGCAACAGTAAATGAGTGAAAACAGTTCAAGCCGTGGTCCCGCGCTTATCTGCATGATGGGTTTAGCCGGTGATAAGCGAATGCACATGGATGGATGGATGGAATGGTAACGGCGGTGCCTTTTATATTGGGTGGTAGCTTGCGCCACCTAGCACAAAGGCGAGAGACATGACGATGCACTTTTGTTGACGCTGCTTGATTGTCTACATCGGATTTTTGCTTTGGATGCGGCTGACTTTATGCTCAGAAGCTTTTTGTTCAGAATAAGTAGGATATAACCTGAAACGAAGCATATAGCAAAGACTTTGCGCTGTGCTGTTCGAGACGTTATGCGCACATCGTTAGAAATAGCCACTTTACCCCCACTATCGTGACTAAGGATGCGATAACGCGCTATATGATGCAACAACAAACTACAACGTGTCTCACAAAAAAAATTACAACGTGTTTTGTTCTAAAACAAATAGGAACCGTCGAATGGTCAGTTACTACCAGAATGTAGTGCTATAGTCCGAAGTAGGCGCTCAAGTTTTATAACGAATTGTAATGTTATTCAAAAGTTATGAGTGAGGCAGGAGACTTATGTTGGTGCCCTGCATGTATTACACTACTATAGCAGTTCTGATGTAAGCCTCGGACGTAGGAAAGTAAAACAATCCAAAATTACCGGGGACCTTGACCCCCGATAGTTGTAAAATGCATGGAATTCAAAGTTTAAAAAGCGATTGTATTCGTTCTTTCTCGCGCGAGTTGAAACGTGGTGGCGCCAGTGTGCAAATAGCCCTCAAACCCATCCGGTTCTCAACTAGACGGCGGGTTTCACAGTGCTTGCGAGATTAAATCTACGCGCTAATATTAGAGATTGGTCGATTAAGCCACTCTAACACACACTCCACTTTTATAATGAAGTAATGATGCGTAAAAAATTAAAAAAAGATACCCGAACCGTAAGCGTGTCAGGGCTACCGAGGAGATGACGCCACTGAGTTTGTTGCCAGACAAAAAAGGGGCGAATAGAGATTCGTTTAGAAGACACTAAGCAGTCGCTTCGGGGAGCGAAGAAGAACGCTGTTTCCTAGTTTCCCCGCTAATATTAATAATAAAAAATAAACTTACATCACGAGGTTTGACGTCACGCGCGATTATTTCGCTAAATGTAGCGGGAAAATGGGCGTCATGGTTTTCAGCAGTGTTGCCACGTGATAGCACAGCGTCGCGTGTCATCTGGTCCATCGCAATCAATTTCCCGCTTAATTTAGCGGGGAAATGCATGGACGGACGGCGTAAAAATTTGATATACAAAAAAAATCCGTAAAAAACAAAAAAAAACGTTTTCAGGTTTTTAAGTAGAGACAATGCATCACCGGTTTGTTTGTACTAAGTGTGTCTTGCTTCCTGCGCCACCAGCAGATCCATAGAGTCTCGTGAAACCTAAAACATGTCTGTCACTCGACAATTACGCGCTCTAACGTTCTCGCGTAATTTGTTCCCAGACACCGCGAGGTTTACGAGCGTAATAACCGTTAGTGCGCTAGGGTCGGCTGGTAATTGCAGGTAGGAGGCCATTGTGGTAAAACGGCTGAAGGGCTCGAGCGCGATCCACGGCTCTATGACGCGGTGTGCGTCCTCGTCGTTTGTAGCCTCGAGCATCTCGTGCGATTTATAGCGTGTTGCTTGATCTCCTCGTTCTCTTAGTTGTTATTAGTTGTTACGCTAATTCCGACCGCTATTTTTATGACTGGAGCAATTGAAGCACAACTTGAATCTAAAAGAAACTTTCTTCCGGTTTGCTTTATTTTGTAATAAATAAACCATGGGGGCTTAATGTAGCGGTCCGTTCCTGGTCTGCTCAACGTTCTAGTCCTTGGTCTTCGTTCTCCCCTTTTGCTTTTGCTTCTCGTCTTCTTTTTGCTATTACACTCCCCTCCCCAACGATGAATTGTTGGTGATGTCTTGGACCGAGTTCAGGTGCGTGCGTCGATGAACGTGGGACGTAGCGCTTAAAGGGGTCTACGATGTACCGTATATATATATATATATATATATATATATATATATATATATATATATATATATATATGCGTGTGTGTGTGTGTGTGTGTATGTGTGTGTGTGTGTGTCTGTGTGTGTGTGTGTGTGTGTGAAGGGAGGAATGAGTCGATTAAGTGACCTTAAAAGTCAATGGAATGTAAAATCAAAATATGCCTCATACTACCGCGTGAAAATAAAACTGCGCAAATAGCTTTGCCGTTGGAGGGTACAATTTTAACAATTTCTGTTGATCCGTCGTTGAAACAATTATGTCCCAAATGGAAGATGGCCGAGTACGACGCATAGAAGAAAAATGTGATAAACATGTAGTGTTCGGAACAGTGCGAATGAGTAAACTTAGTCTATTATGACGTGGAACGGCAATAGATTAGGAATGATAATAATCTTTATTTCTGGGTGCCCACAACTAACCACACAGGTTCTCTATTTGGGGCACCAACACACACAACAAAAAACACCGTAAGTAAAAAAAAATCCAAACCTATATTTTTAGTGTTTTTCCACCGTTTGCCGAAAACAGAGGGTTTTTTTTTCTTTTTTTACGTGCATAATTTTTGAAAGTTTGTGACTGAATACTTTTTAGGATTTTACGACTCCCTAGACTAAAATACCGGGATGCGATTACCGTGTTTTCCAGACTGTTGACCGCACCCAGCGTCCGAAGAATCAAATTTCAAAGAGAAAAAGTGTTTATTTTGATAGCCCACGCAATGCCTGGTCCGCACGAAAAAGAAGTATATATATATATATATATATATATATATATATATATATATATATATATATATATGGAGAAATGAATGTTTTATTAGCTTACGCAGAAGCTTGTATTACATATAAATTATCATCAGCCATGTAATTAATAAAATTCGTCATCTCCTCGTCATATTGAACGATATGTAATATTTTTTAAAATTTAGTTCGCACTTGTAAATTGTCCGGACCTTGCAACAAAATTTTTGCTTCTAAACATGAATATTTTGGGGACTATAGCCCAAGTAATACGGCAATAAGAAGAAAAAATTTAAAGACGTTTAGAAATCTCTGTAATGCGAAATTAGAGCACAGCTCTCGAGGTATTTTGATTTTGCGATATACCATGACGGGAGGGTATGAAGGAAGAGGAGGGGAGGGTACGAAGGAGGAGGGGAGGAGGAGGGGGAATAGAGAAGGAAAATGGAGGAAGGGAGGGTACGGAGGACCTTCCTCTCGAACAAAACTCTGCAATATTGTTGTTTCTGTCAGGAAAAAATAGAGGGGAAGTGAATGGAATTAAAAGCGATTACAATACCGATTTCGCGCGTTTTCTCTGGCGTTCCTCGTTCGTTCCTAATTCCCTGGGGGCGACTGCACGACTGACCTCACGAACAAAGCCTCTGCAACTATTGTTGTTTCTGTCAGGAAAAATAGAGGGAAGTGAATGGAATTAAAAGCGATTACAATACCGATTTCGCGCGTTTTCTCTGCCGGTCCGACGTTCGTTCCTAATTCCCTGGGGGCGACTGCACGACTGACCTCAACGAACAAAGCCTCTGCAATATTGCTGTTTCTGTCAGGAAAAATAGAGGGGAAGTGAATGGAATTAAAAGCGATTACAATACCGATTTCGCGCGTTTTCTCTGGCGGTCCGACGTTCGTTCCTAATTCCCGGGGGCGACTGCACGACTGACCTCACGAACAAAGACTCTGCAATATTGTTGTTTCTGTCAGGAAAAAATAGAGGGGAAGTGAATGGAATTAAAAGCGATTACAATACCGATTTCGCGCGTTTTCTCTGCCGGTCCGACGTTCGTTCCTAATTCCCTGGGGGCGACTGCACGACTGACCTCACGAACAAAGCCTCTGCAATATTGTTGTTTCTGTCAGGAAAAAATAGAGGGGAAGTGAATGGAATTAAAAGCGATTACAATACCGATTTCGCGCGTTTTCTCTGCCGGTCCGACGTTCGTTCCTAATTCCCTGGGGCGACTGCACGACTGACCTCACGAACAAAGCCTCTGCAATATTGTTGTTTCTGTCAGGAAAAAATAGAGGGGAAGTGAATGGAATTAAAAGCGATTACAATACCGATTTCGCGCGTTTTCTCTGCCGGTCCGACGTTCGTTCCTAATTCCCTGGGGGCGACTGCACGACTGACCTCACGAACAAAGCCTCTGCAATATTGTTGTTTCTGTCAGGAAAAAATAGAGGGGAAGTGAATGGAATTAAAAGCGATTACAATACCGATTTCGCGCGTTTTCTCTGGCGGTCCGACGTTCGTTCCTAATTCCCTGGGGGCGACTGCACGACTGACCTCACGAACAAAGCCTCTGCAATATTGTTGTTTCTGTCAGGAAAAAATAGAGGGGAAGTGAATGGAATTAAAAGCGATTACAATACCGATTTCGCGCGTTTTCTCTGCCGGTCCGACGTTCGTTCCTAATTCCCTGGGGGCGACTGCACGACTGACCTCACGAACAAAGCCTCTGCAATATTGTTGTTTCTGTCAGGAAAAAATAGAGGGGTAGTGAATGGAATTAAAAGCGATTACAATACCGATTTCGCGCGTTTTCTCTGGCGGTCCGACGTTCGTTCCTAATTCCCTGGGGGCGACTGCACGACTGACCTCACGAACAAAGCCTCTGCAATATTGTTGTTTCTGTCAGGAAAAAATAGAGGGGAAGTGAATGGAATTAAAAGCGATTACAATACCGATTTCGCGCGTTTTCTCTGGCGGTCCGACGTTCGTTCCTAATTCCCTGGGGGCGACTGCACGACTGACCTCACGAACAAAGCCTCTGCAATATTGTTGTTTCTGTCAGGAAAAAATAGAGGGGAAGTGAATGGAATTAAAAGCGATTACAATACCGATTTCGCGCGTTTTCTCTGGCGGTCCGACGTTCGTTCCTAATTCCCTGGGGGCGACTGCACGACTGACCTCACGAACAAAGCCTCTGCAATATTGTTGTTTCTGTCAGGAAAAAATAGAGGGGTAGTGAATGGAATTAAAAGCGATTACAATACCGATTTCGCGCGTTTTCTCTGCCGGTCCGACGTTCGTTCCTAATTCCCTGGGGGCGACTGCACGACTGACCTCACGAACAAAGCCTCTGCAATATTGTTGTTTCTGTCAGGAAAAAATAGAGGGGAAGTGAATGGAATTAAAAGCGATTACAATACCGATTTCGCGCGTTTTCTCTGGCGGTCCGACGTTCGTTCCTAATTCCCTGGGGGCGACTGCACGACTGACCTCACGAACAAAGCCTCTGCAATATTGTTGTTTCTGTCAGGAAAAAATAGAGGGGAAGTGAATGGAATTAAAAGCGATTACAATACCGATTTCGCGCGTTTTCTCTGGCGGTCCGACGTTCGTTCCTAATTCCCTGGGGGCGACTGCACGACTGACCTCACGAACAAAGCCTCTGCAATATTGTTGTTTCTGTCAGGAAAAAATAGAGGGGAAGTGAATGGAATTAAAAGCGATTACAATACCGATTTCGCGCGTTTTCTCTGGCGGTCCGACGTTCGTTCCTAATTCCCTGGGGGCGACTGCACGACTGACCTCACGAACAAAGCCTCTGCAATATTGTTGTTTCTGTCAGGAAAAAATAGAGGGGTAGTGAATGGAATTAAAAGCGATTACAATACCGATTTCGCGCGTTTTCTCTGCCGGTCCGACGTTCGTTCCTAATTCCCTGGGGGCGACTGCACGACTGACCTCACGAACAAAGCCTCTGCAATATTGTTGTTTCTGTCAGGAAAAAATAGAGGGGAAGTGAATGGAATTAAAAGCGATTACAATACCGATTTCGCGCGTTTTCTCTGGCGGTCCGACGTTCGTTCCTAATTCCCTGGGGGCGACTGCACGACTGACCTCACGAACAAAGCCTCTGCAATATTGTTGTTTCTGTCAGGAAAAAATAGAGGGGAAGTGAATGGAATTAAAAGCGATTACAATACCGATTTCGCGCGTTTTCTCTGGCGGTCCGACGTTCGTTCCTAATTCCCTGGGGGCGACTGCACGACTGACCTCACGAACAAAGCCTCTGCAATATTGTTGTTTCTGTCAGGAAAAAATAGAGGGGTAGTGAATGGAATTAAAAGCGATTACAATACCGATTTCGCGCGTTTTCTCTGGCGGTCCGACGTTCGTTCCTAATTCCCTGGGGGCGACTGCACGACTGACCTCACGAACAAAGCCTCTGCAATATTGTTGTTTCTGTCAGGAAAAAATAGAGGGGAAGTGAATGGAATTAAAAGCGATTACAATACCGATTTCGCGCGTTTTCTCTGCCGGTCCGACGTTCGTTCCTAATTCCCTGGGGCGACTGCACGACTGACCTCACGAACAAAGCCTCTGCAATATTGTTGTTTCTGTCAGGAAAAAATAGAGGGGAAGTGAATGGAATTAAAAGCGATTACAATACCGATTTCGCGCGTTTTCTCTGGCGGTCCGACGTTCGTTCCTAATTCCCTGGGGGCGACTGCACGACTGACCTCACGAACAAAGCCTCTGCAATATTGTTGTTTCTGTCAGGAAAAAATAGAGGGGAAGTGAATGGAATTAAAAGCGATTACAATACCGATTTCGCGCGTTTTCTCTGCCGGTCCGACGTTCGTTCCTAATTCCCTGGGGCGACTGCACGACTGACCTCACGAACAAAGACTCTGCAATATTGTTGTTTCTGTCAGGAAAAAATAGAGGGGTAGTGAATGGAATTAAAAGCGATTACAATACCGATTTCGCGCGTTTTCTCTGCCGGTCCGACGTTCGTTCCTAATTCCCTGGGGGCGACTGCACGACTGACCTCACGAACAAAGACTCTGCAATATTGTTGTTTCTGTCAGGAAAAAATAGAGGGGTAGTGAATGGAATTAAAAGCGATTACAATACCGATTTCGCGCGTTTTCTCTGCCGGTCCGACGTTCGTTCCTAATTCCCTGGGGGCGACTGCACGACTGACCTCACGAACAAAGCCTCTGCAATATTGTTGTTTCTGTCAGGAAAAAATAGAGGGGAAGTGAATGGAATTAAAAGCGATTACAATACCGATTTCGCGCGTTTTCTCTGCCGGTCCGACGTTCGTTCCTAATTCCCTGGGGGCGACTGCACGACTGACCTCACGAACAAAGCCTCTGCAATATTGTTGTTTCTGTC
>JAZHYW010014497.1:0-44214 GCA_037355805.1 Ixodes ricinus | reverse complement strand
TAATAATGATAATATTATTAATTATTATTTTTTTTAATTATTATTACTATACACTCTGTGTGACGCGACCGGCGCGCCGCCGCGCGGCCGTTGCCGAAGGTAGGCAGTGAGAACCCCAGCGAAACGAAGCCACGACGTATACATTGGTACGGCATTGAAGTCGTAGCGGTGCGGTTGCGCTGGGTTGACAGCATGAACTGCTGCGTCGTTAAGTGCTTCAATAGTTATGCGTTGTATCTTGGGGGATAAAGTTTCATAGTTTTTCAACTCACCGATGTTTTGTGGGACAGCGACAACGATGGACTCGTGCCGTACGATGCGAGAAATTTGGTCTCCCGATCATGTCTGCCACTATGTCGGCACGGCTGACATATTCTACACTGCCGTGTTCCGCTCTGCGTTTGTTTTCGTACCAGTAACGCCTACATATAGTTAAAGCCGATGGGACGAACTGAAACGCCATCCCACACTCGCGGGTATGCAGTGCCGATTTCGTTGGCGGAATGCTTTCGAAAGAAGTTTCGTCCCCATCGCACGTGTCAATGATATTTCCGGACCAGTATGGCATGCAGTCTGTACTTCATGAAGAAAGATTCGGATGGTTCAAAAAGTGACAAATATGAATTGAACGAAAATTACAATGAAACTCGGAATCACTGGAGAATCGACGTTTGAGTATGGAAGTTTATGTGGTGCGCTTTCTTTTTAGATCAGCGTTCTTTTGGAGGTGGAAATACCGGCACCCCGAGTCCTGTAGACGACAATTAGTTTTCTCGGCTTTGGAGCCACCTATTTTAATGCTGTTTGAACTAAAAGTACCGTCCACTGGTCCCTTCTAACCTCTAAAGTGTGCACCTCTCAAGACGAGTGGTATTCTCTTGACAGTCTTTCACGGTCAAAACAGGTTCCTATTCAGTTACGCCGCCCAAACTAAATTTCTGCTGGTTTCCATATGCCACCTCTTTTTGTTATCATAAGTGTTGTGTCAAGTTACTGTCATGTCCAAGCACCTGTGTGCGCAAATCTGCACTTCACACAGCCCGGCTATAACACAACATTTTGGGTCCAATATTGGATATCCCGTACAGCTTTATTCCTTTATTCATTTGAAACGTAAAACTTGGCATACTTAGTGCACAAACTTAGTGAACATCTCACTCGCCACCAAATATCATCACCCGAGTAGTCGTACGTTTACAGTTTTCCACTGAGAGCAGTTATGATGGCGGCCATATTACTTTTCGGAAAATTTCTTCACCCCTTTTTTGACCGCAATTAGAGAAATGACCCCTATTAACGAATCGAACTCAATATATGAAGCGGGGAACAGCTAGATGCCCTTCTTAGGGCTGCCCCAGCCGTCATGCAAAGTCACCCTCACCGTATCGTCTCAAGAAACATGAGTTCCGTCCGTACGTATTTCCGCCGTCACAGCTTCGCATGCGAAAAGGCGCCGCGGAGCTGCTTAACGCGCCTCACTGCCGAGCGCCAGCTCTTCCGCTAGTGGCGCTACACGTGTTTTTTAAAGCGCCCTTTATAGTTCTCGCACGGAGCGTATTCACAGAACTCAGATAATTGTAGTGATGTACACTCTTAATCTTGGGCTACCTAGGGAGCCACCTTTAGCCGTGACAAATGAGATTCAACTTGTCACGGCAAATTTTGGGGCCACCTAAAATTACCTGCCCGTTTGCCGTCGCTTTTTAGGTGGCCCCAAAATTTGCCGTGACAAGTTGGATCTTGCCGGCCGTTTTTTTAGCTGGCCCGTTTTCTAGTTTGCCCGTTTTCTAGCTGGCCCGTCTTCTAGGTGGCCCGTTTTGTGCTGGCTATAAAAACGTCCCGTCGTCCACTCCCCCGCAGAGTATCTCGGAGGGTCCAGGACTAGCGATCCATGAAGAAAGCCAGGGGATTGAGAAGTACAGGAAATTTTTACCGTAAAAATAAAGCTGTGACGTGGCACTGAGCCTGCCGATTTTTCGTGAGGCGTCATGCACATAGTCAAGTCGCAACTTTATTTTTGGGTCGCTAAATATATTGAAAAAGCATTGCCAACCTCAATTTGTATACTTTAGAGATTGACTTCCCGAGTGCTCTAGGGGAAAGTAAATATACAGGAATCGTTTCAAGGGCAAGGCCGATGGTTCCTAAACGTTTAAAAGAACAGTGAGTCCGCAGGTGAACAATCCATTTGTTTGTTTAAATTAGATGCACAGCTGAAGATACAGGTGGTGCTTTGTACTAATAAATACCACATTCAAACAATAAAATAGCAAAGCATATGAAAACTTGTGTCACTTACTGAAACATTGGTGGAAGCATGGTCGTTGCTTTCACTTGACACACTTGGCGAACTAGGACCCGCCGCAGTTGTAGGTGCGCTATCCGAGCCAAAGGTGTTGCAGTCAGCCGGAGCTTCGTGCCACAAGACGGGTCTCCGCGGCACGTCCGAAGGCCAGTTGCCTCTGTCGTCAAGGCATGATGCTGCTGCGATTAAGAATTTTCAGCATTTTATTATAAGAAAATAAGGGAGAGCGAACATGTCCTGTATCCTAATTGCGTTCTATAAAATTTATCAAACAACTGCTTTTTTAGAAAGTAGCTTGCTGCACGTTAGAGCCTATTCAGATGCTGAGCCATCGGCCACAAACATGGCCGCTAACATAACGTTTATTCATATGCTCTACGGAAAACAAAAGAAAGCAAAAGAAATTCGCCAATTAAATAACCGCATTTGCTTTCGGCGGCCATGCTTGTTTGTAGTTACTCGACATTACAAAAGCAGTCTGACGTCATATGGATAGACCCTATAGCTTTGTTGGCAGTTTGAAGGGTGGGAACAAAACAGTGAATTTTGAGTCCACCAGGCAGGGGAGCTGAGGCTGTCCACGTGGCAGGATCTACAGGTCCATGGCTATATCATACCCGCTGCGTCATGAAACGCCGGCTAAATCGTATCTCGAAAACTACGTTGCACATAAAAAGCTAATTTTGTTTAATATAAAAATTCATTAAGTTTGACGTTCAAATAAATAAGGTGTCAAAAATTTTGAATAACTAACTTTCTGTAATTACTAAATTTAAAAGTATGGTCAGGTCAGGGTAAAGACCTTGTTAAACTACGCAAATATTGTAAAACAGAGTTTGACATTTTTTTTTTCAAAAATATTGTTTAATACAGTATGTTTCTTAAATTCAGTTAGCCTAATAAAAGCTTATAAACTCATTCACACAAAAAGAACGTTTCGGCCGACGTCGACGGTCGCGTGAGCAAACGAGGGTGCACGCACAAGGGCAAACGTAGTTTATTCTAGATGTTACATTCATCATCAATTTTTAGTATAAATGTTCCTTGTGTGGTCGTCCTCCTTTGCTCAACGCGATCGTCGACGCCGGCCGAGACGCGCGACTATATTCCTCGGACGACAAGCTGATGAGTGCGGACACTTCGGCAAAAGAAAAGCACACCCTATAAACTATTTACACCTTGTCGCTGTAAAATGCTGGTGGCCACCGTCGAGGCATAGCGGGCTACCTTTCTTTGCCTCACCTTACCATAGGTAAACCGTAAGGGCTGCGACTGTCACCCGATAACTTTAAAAATTGTCACCCACCACGAGTGCTTGTGCATAGCCGAGCCGGCGTCGAACGCGAAGAGTCCGCGCTTATAGCCGTTATGGTAAGTCCATGCTAAGGTGAAACGAAGTAAACCTGTTTTCCGCTTTCCACGGGTGACGCCAGCCGGCATCCGAATAATATAAAAAGAGGCGATTCCAAACGTGCTTCCTAGAATACAAAAAAAAATTTAGTCTTAATACCTGTATCGTCCAGGACAGGGGTCCCACTTGTCCTCTGTTGGCGAGTACAAACGTTACTAGTTGGGAACTCTTTCAGCAGTTGACCCTATTCCGTTATTAGCCAGTGAGCTACATAATTACCCAGTCGGTTATGCTGAAGAGGCCAGTGCCCGCCGTAATTGCACCAGCCAAGTTGGCTCAGTAGTGGTGGTCGTCGTGGTCGTGCCGCCAGATCAGCGGGCCGTGTGAACCCATCGCATTCACATGTTTCCTCATGGTTACACCACCCGCGTCGAATTCTTTTGGCATCCTTCGACGTGAGCATCCTGAAGAACTAACGCACTGTCCCGCGGCCTCGGCGCATTCTCTAACATAGTACATCACCATGATAAAGAAACAAATGTCACCCGCAGATGCTTCCGATTAGAGTCGTACTTCGTAAGTTCGAAATTCATCGTCCCCGCACCGAGGAAGAGAAATGATCGTTATGCGCATTCGTGCCCGCTGGCTGCGCCCGCGGGAAAACGCTGGGCGGCCTCACCTGGCCGGCATCTGGCGGAGAGCAGAGTGCTCTTCCCACTATTATGCGCACAGCCAGCCCGTTTTTGCCGGCCCTGCACAAACGGAGCCGCCCAAAACTACAGGGCTCGCCTACGGAGCCACCTATATAGCCATTCACACCATCGAAGACGGAAGGGCCAACTTCTGCAGCCGTGACGTTGTACACGGCTATTTTGACAGGGCCGGATCAGTTCGCGGCTAAGTCCTTGAAAACTTTGAACGTCACGAAGCTAAGGCCGTGACGTTTTGACGGCCCCAGATTAAGAGTGTACGTTGGATGAGTACAATGCATAGATTACGTGAATATATACATTAATGTGTCACGTGTTCCCAGCATACGAATGCTCGCAGGCAACTTTCTTCAATCATAGAACTTAGATTGACAATATGATTTTAACTTGACAGCTGTGGAATTAAGCTAGTCAAAAGTAAAAGTTATTCCCTTATAAATTATTCATGATTTGATTTGTATTTTATTGATTTGAAGGACTCTTTTGGTTTGAAAGCAAGCGCGACAAAATACATGCGTTCAAAACGCTAGCTCTTTTTACGTAATAAAAAGAAAACAAAATTCGGATAGGTAATTTACATACTTAAATCCTTGAATAAACAAAACGTAACTTGAAAACCTTTTGTGTTTTGACCCCTATTTGTTCTTTTGTTAGTGTAGACGGCAAAGTTCCTTTCAGCTTCTGAGTACACCCTTTCTCGAGCCATTTCGTTCTTTTTGGACAAATGAATTCAGACGCTGCAATAACAAAAGTTAAAAAAAGCTAAAGTTATACCTTCCCTCGTGACACGGAGAACTTACTCACTTAAAAAAAGTAAATATTTCAAACAATTAACGAGAATAAAGGACGTATTGAGGCGGCGTTTTGGGGAGATCGCTTCGGGCGAAATCTAAGAACTTTTTAATTGCTATCCCTCAAAGCACGTCGGCTTTACATAAGCCTCATTAGCATAGACAAAGAGAAGGAATAAAGCGTAATAGAGACCATCTAAAATATATAAAAAAGATATAGATAGGGACAGCCGTGCTCTGGATGAAGAAAAGCCATGGAGTCCTAATTATCCCAATCATCAATCATCCCTGAGAAAGATTCGAGAGCAGTACGCATTTAATTCTTCACCGAACATGACTGGTACGTGCTCTTACTTCTAGTATTATTTTGTGCGACAAGGACGGGGATGATTAAATGAGTTAGTTGAAACATTCTTTCTCTTCGCACGTTGATTTGTTTCTTGTTTTCTGGATTCGCGCGGGATCTTGGAGATATTTTAACACCTAAGTATATAATGTCAGCGACAGCAGATTTCCTTTGCGGCCTGCAGATCTTCGTTTTAAATTAGAGGTAATAGTCTTTTTTTTATTATGAAGATAGGTTAAAAACAGTCTCTCGTTAGTGGAGAACCTTTGCCGACCATCTTAGCTTCTTTGAGAAACTAGTCTACAGCCCATGTTAAAAGGTACGGACATCGGAAAACAGGTTGTTTAAGATACTGTCCTTTAGAAGTGATATCAAAATGCTGCTGGACCCTTCCTCTAATCTAGGCCGTGGGTGCTTTGTCAAGGGACTTTACTGTGCCTGGTGTCAATGGATCTTTGAAGAAGAGTACTCTCGCTTTGATAATTTGAGGAAAAACACGCTGATTGGCTTCCTGACTGACTGATGGTGGTAGCAATGTGGAATGCTCTACATGAAAACACTGTCTGTTTCTTTAATTATTTTCCCCGTCATCAGATGTCCAACAACGGAAACAAAGTTTGCGAGCTAAAGGCCCGTTCACACTCTTGCAACCGAGTACGACCGAGAGAGACGAGACCTGCTGAAACCTCTTAAAATTTCTTAGGACAAGAGAACACACTGGCACTCTGGCGCCATCTGTGCGGTGACCCTGGAACTGCATTTCACAAGAGCTAAGGTTTTGCGGGATTTCCGAGGTCGAATGTGCGTAATACCTATCACAAAGGCTCGTTTATGCCGTTGACAAAAGATTTTCTGAGCCAAGAAAGAAAGGATAATGCGCGAGCGAAATAGAAAATATGCCTGACCGCCAAGTTTACACTGCTACCCAATAGATGGCGCCAGTGTGTCCTCTCGTCGTAAGAGGTTCCAAGGCACCCGGTTCTAAGAGGTCGCAAGTGTGTGAACGGGCCTTAACAGTTAAGGCGTCCTCAACAAACCATGATTATATTATGTTGAAGAAGCGCGCGATCCTCAAGATATTTGGACCAGTGGAGGCTAGGGTCAGCGACACCCGAGGCGGTGGCCAGCCGCGACACCCCCAGCCTCCCCGCTTGCCTCCCCTCCCCTCCGACCCGCTCTCGTGGCCATGCCGCCAAATCCCCCCCCCCCCCCCCCCCGCCCTGCTGGTGGCGCCGCTGATTTGGACGTAGTGGATGTGGTGCATGAAAGCAATCCGTCTCCGAGGAATGTGCTGTTTTGACTGTATAAAAAAATGTGCGTGCACCACAAATACCACAATAATAATCATTTTGTACTTCACCGGAGTAAAAAAAACAGTCATATCTTATTCTTGCAAGTTTTGTGTAGTTTTCGTTTTAATCAATTTCAAGTCGAATAAACATAGAAAAGAAACTATCCTATTTAGGAAATTGAATATCCTCGAACTCCTGTCGCATACTGACAGGATGAATATCCTCGAACTCCTGAATATCCTCGAACTCCTGCCGCATGGATTATATATTAAACAGTTTTTTTTAGTGTCCATAGTTCTACTCTTTAGAAATTTAAGTACTGAGGCCGTAGGTTTGAGAGGCATATAGGAAGGTTTAAGACACTTCTAGGAATTTGACATTTACAACTCTCAGGATTGCAAAAAAAAAAAAAAAGTGTCTCGAGTTTATTTTGCTTTTGACAAACTTAGTGTTTTGTTCCGCTACGGCATGTGCACTGAAAATTCAAAAATAAAAGCCCATTTCAATGACAGATACAAATTTGCTTCAGATAGCACAGCGTGTGCTCTGGCGGCACCAGCTCAGCCGCCCTGCAAACAATTAGTCTGTGTTTTTTTTTGTGTATGTGTTACTCCTTCTGTCGTGTCAGTAGATAGCCAGTCCACTTTTTCCTAGTTTGTTTAATATTGTCACTTCCCACTTCTGGGCCACAAAACTGCCTAAGAATGTTCTCGTACTCACGCTTCCGGTAATTCACGAGTAACCCTTTCAACAGCTCTGTAACGACCTCCTTCCAAAGACACAGATGTCCTACCATGTCATAAAGGGAAAGACAAGCGTTCGACTAAATAGAATATACTGCTAGAGGTAGCGTATATTGTTCACGTGAATTAGCACAGATACCAAGTACCCACTTGCACAAATGACGACGAGCATCACGATTGCCCACTTTAAACCATGCTCGCCTCAGCATACTCGCTCTCTCTCTCGCTCTCCCTTTTTCTGTCTCCCTGGACTGTCGCTAGCAACACGCCGCTAAACGACGGTAATATATCGAGCGGTCATTCTCAATTAACCAAACGACAACGTTCCATCCCACCTGGGACCCGCTTCGCGTTGCACTACCCTTAAATGTGCGAATTACCATTATCATCATCACCGCCATCACCGCAAGTGAAGTCGACCACTTGTAATCAGCTTGCGTATATATAGCGCCGGCGAGGCAAGGTTGACCTGGAAGCCTAGCCGGAAAGAACTGATGCTTTTTTATGACCCGTAGCGTAGACAGGCCATGGCTGCCATTATGCCACGACATCACGTCGACGTTGACACGCGAGCCAAACGCGGTTCCTGGTCACCGTAAAAGTGCGAAGATACGCGCGGATATCAGATATCAACCAAATTGCGCCTTGGAAATCGCCGCAGTTCAGGCGCTAAAACAAGAAACTTCGGGCGCGTGAATCAAAACCAAACAACCCTGGAGTTGACACATGCGCGCATAAAGAGGACAAAGGTTTGTCGAGAACGTACGACATGGAACGAGGTTAGTCGCGTGTACAGCCGAATTCGAGGGTCCTTGCCCACAGCAGAGGCTTCTAATGGGTTAGCAACGGTCCGATCGTTCGTGCGAAGAGATCGGAGCACGTTTTGCGTTTACTAGGTGCGTGGTACGTGACGCCAGTAAACAACCTTCCGTCGTAGCGTGACACTCCAGCCGACGATATGCTTCTTGACAAAACAATATACGACACTCGTTAAGTATTCATGAGCTACGGCCGCATGGTTTCGCGAGGACGTCGTCTGTGTTTGTAAAAATAAAATGTGGGGTCAGGCTAGGGAGAAAATTTGGGTTCTATGCCAGAAATGAAGAACAACTCTGAAGATTATAGTGCACAGTATAAAATATGCCACAACCAAGTGCCGCGAGTTAAGATATGTAAGCCATACATTTATGTGTAATGTGTGTATTATCACGCCTGAAAATGGGAAAATATCTTGTGGCAACAAAGGTTATAACTGTAGTGCTGCCCCTCTTGATTGAAACACACATTCACTCCCTCTCTCGCTCGCTCTCTCTCACCTCTCCCTTTCTTCATCTCCCGCTAGCCTGTTCGATCCTTACCTTATATACTCTTTGGACCAATGATGCGCGGGCAGTTTGAAGAAGGTCAAACATTTAACGGAGGGTCGCGCTGTCACACTGACGTTTCCGAGAAATGCATGTTTTTGTAGCATATAAGTACGCTTATCGTAATTATGGGGATAATAATTAGGGCCGGAGCATTGAAGAGCTAATGTTCTATCTCTCCACATCGGATGATGCAAAACATATATATGCAACACGTTTTGTTTTTTAATCATTTGAAGTCCTGTCCAATCAGGACACATTCAGAAATAGTGAGGGGACACCACTCCGACATATGTTGTGCGGCATTCCGCTTCCGTCCGTTTTTTTTTTTTGGCGGTGAATAAGATTTTTGTTAAGGTTTGCCCGTGCTTTTACGGAGGCCTTGAGCGTGCTCATCACGTGGGACCGGACAGCCACTCAGACGCTCTGTTGGCTGTCGGTCAATCGCTCAAGGCTTCCGCCTACAACGCCTACACACACACACACACACGATTCGCTGCTGTTCAAGTCCCGAAAAGGGAAAGCGAAGGGCTGTGTTCGAAATCTTACGCAAATAGATCCGAGTTACTCCGGTGGGCCGTGTCACGTGATAACATATAGCGAGTTCGTTTCACGGCACTCGTGTCCACGCGTGCCCACTCGCGGCGTAAAGCGAGTTCGTTTCGGCCGGCACTCCACGCGTGGTTGCACTCTCCGAGTTCGTTTCAGCGGCGGCACCCCACGCGTGCATGCACTCGCTGCACCGAGAAAATCGGGAGTGCGCCGAAATGCAATCCCGTCATGCCTCGCTCTGGCGAGGCCGGCGAGGCGGGAGCAGACGACAAAGGTTCGTCTGCTACGATGTGTCGCGGAACCGAAAGGAAAACAAGTAGATTTTCTGATAGAAATCACTTCCCGCGGGCAACGGAATCAAACGTGAGCTTGAATTGTGAGCGTCTGCCTTCATGAAGGAAGCAATTCACAAACCGTGCTTTATTTGGAGGTTTTAAGTCGCTCTGTTGCCGTACAAACGCTGAAATATACCAGTGTGTAAAGAAATGCACAGAACAAACGCATCAGCGGCCCCCGAGATGTTTATCACCATCCGTGTGCGGGTGAAAAATTGAACATTTGTCGACAAAACTCCCTGAACAGAAACCTCTGACTGCCCAATAAGCATCAGAGAAAGCTAAAGTGACTTTACCCGAGGCTTGGGCAACATCATCATGTTTAACATTTACCTACGTCAGCTAACTTGGCCCGTCGTATTTTGTTCGAGAAAGCTCTCGTTCTCGACGACCTCACCAAGGCTAATATCTGATCCACCTGTAATGACGATCGAAATCGAAAGTCCGACGAAAAGTTTTGCTGGATATTCCAACAGACTAGTTTTAAGCCGTACCCTTTCAGTGGTTCACGCATAATACCATGCTCAAACGAATCAAGCTTCTGCTCGGACAGCATCATCAGTTTTCTTCAGTGTAAACGGTTATAAGAATTGAAAGATCGCAACCAGCTGCTTTGTAGACAGCTGGTTGCGGAAATTTACGCCGTCTGTAACTATCTCTACGACAGCCGAGTTGCTTGAAGTCATCGCAACTATAAACTACAGGTTGCAGCGACCAACGTTTGTAGATAAACGTTGGTAGCGACTGCACTCTCGCATTCCCACCCATTACTCCGAACAGAAAGGCGCTAGTTTCGGTTCGCGGTCGGTACCTTTTCTACAACATAGATGGCGGCAGCATCAGTCTTCTGCACTCGGTGCGTTTGGCGAGTTCGTTTGAGTCCAGTTCTCCGTGCAACACCCTGCGAGTGCGATGCATTCTGGGAGAGAACTCGAACGGTGCCAGTGCGTGTGAAACGAACTCTCTAATAGATAGAGTGACCCTGGACGCGAATAGGTTTTCGAAAGCAAAGGTACACAACTCTTACCATGTAGTAAAATCGAGTAAATTTTGGAACATGGCCAACGACACGAGAACCCGGCAGGACAAAGGAAAAGCAATGGCAGGTGGCGTGTGCCATCAAGTTTGACGAGTACTGAGATCACCGACAAGTGGAGGGAGCGAGGAAGTAAGTCGTGATGCTTGCTTAGTGCTGTTCATACAGACGTAATCTGCCGGATGCCGGACTTCAAGCGCTTCAACTTCCACGACTTTTGACTCGCCTCACGATTTCTGAAGTGTCCCGTTTGGACAGCCCTTGACACAGAATTTAGTATATGTTTGAATTATATTTTGCAATAATTTGGTCATCTCATTTATAGGGTAAGGTGGGGCAAAATAAGACACAAAAGGTTACATTTTGATGGTAATTTTTATTCTTGCTTTAATATCTAAAAAAAAGCATGGTATAGAGGTATTCCTAGGTGTGTTGACTTTGCAAATACCACTTACCAACTGGATCAAGCGCAACATCAAACAAAACTACAATGCCTAGAAAGTCACGCAATGCCTCATGTTGCCCTGCCCTGTGGGGCAAAATGAGACAACGTAGAGGAGTACGCTGAGAAATACTTACAAAACCTAATATGTGTTCAGTTATTGTAATAAAATATCTGAAACGCACTGTGTGAGCTCCAACGCCCTCCTCATGAGCCCACTCCTTGCATTCCATGCACTCGATCCATGCTGAATGCGGGGCTGCTTGTCTCCAATGTACTTTGCATACCTGGCACTGCCTGTCTCCTGTGGTGTGCATCACAAGGTCTGCAGAACGTTCGTACACACTCATCTTTTTCTTCGGTTTCAGTTTTTTTTCTTGGGGAGTGGGGGGGGGGTAATGGAAAGCCGGTCTTTGGTTGCTTTTGCCAACATCAGCTGGGTGATTTCAGATAAGATCGACCAAAGGGTGGCTGGTCGACATTTTTAAATCAACTGATGTTTTTATATGCCATTGTCTAGTGTCTGGTATAAACGAATCCACACTTAGTTTTGTCCAGAAAAAACAATTTGGGGACAGGAAAAATCGTAAAGCATGAAGAGGTGGACAGTTGCATTAACGCGCACTGATGGAGGCGGCACGTTTGAAAGTGAATAACTAAAAGGATAATCTTAGAAGAATTCTAATACTTTTTTAAAAACAAACTATGGGTACAGCTTGCTTGTAATATAAAGTAATAATATTTATGTAAATTTTATTTAATTTTCTAAAAATTGCCAAACATGCCTGCTCGAACGACAAATGGCAAAATTTGGAGGCCTGTATCTCATGAAATAATTTAATCATTATCATATAATTTGCAGGTAGTATTTTACTTATATATGTCTATTATTTAAAAAATAAATAAGGTATTTGAGTGATACGATAGTCGGGATATATTTAGGCAAACATGGGAAAAAAATCAAACAACGAAAAATTCCGATGCAAATAAAAAAAAACACCACCTTCGATTTTTTTTTTAAATTTGGGTACCCTGTCATACTCTATTTCGGCATTCATTTCTATTAAAAACATGTTGCATCATTTTATTGAGAAAGAAGACACAGCTCCCCAAAGTAGGGTCCTTTTTCAAAGCCTACACGTAGCAGTGCCCTATACGAGAAGTGACTCTGAGTTCCAGTTTCAGGAAACTAACACACATCTTTCATATATTTTTATTCATATGAGGTCACTGACAACTAGAGCAATCGGTCACACACTAAAATTGAGGAGAAACTACTGTGTACAAAGAGCTATCATATTACGAACTAGTGATCCGAGAAAAGATCCTGCAGGCCATCGGTCACTGGGAACTTTGTTTACTTTATTTTCCTACGGCACTATATGCTCCTCTCTCTTACCCTCTATCTCCATCTCTCTCTCTCTTATATATATACCTGACGTATATCTAGAATAAAAACATATTCAAGCATTCCCTTTCTGCGTGATAGTGTTCTGTGGCTAGCAACAATCATTTCCTTGCGAAGATCACAATTATGGCGCAATAGTTGACGGAAGTAGCAGGCGACACTCGTCGCTAGTTCTGGCAAAACGGCCGATACAATCTTTTTTCGCATTTCCCCGCTCGCTGTCAAGGATGAGGGGCTCGCTTCAACCAGCAAAATATGACCGCCGATGCCTGTTTACTGAGCAGCCGTGCCTGTCGCCATCCCACTCGCTGGCTTCGCGGGCGATATCAGGCACTAAGAGGCACACCGACAGAGAGCAGAACCCCCAAATACTCGAGCCCCGCCTAAATACAATAGAGCGTAAACACTGTCGCCATGTTAACCTAGGAAAGGTTAACATGGCGACAGTGTTTACGTTTTAGGTAAGGAAAAGCATGGCGTGTGGTATGAGCCGGATCCTCACACGAGGTGCAAGGTGAGCCCTGAGAACCTGTCTGCTGCCCTAGAGTACTTCACGAAAGACGAACTACAATGTTCGCGCCAAGGTCCCAACCAGAAGGACGTGATCTCTGTCATGCTCGACGTGGAGATAACGTTCGTGCCAAAGCGCTTCCTGACACGCTCAATCCGAGAGGCCTTTCGTGTATACAGAGACAAGCATCCTGATTCCGGCGTTGGGCTAACGAAACTTTATTCCTTGTGCCCTAGATGGGTCAAATGTATTCCAGACCAGGAAGTGTGCATTTGTGTGCGCTGCGCCAATTATTACCTTTGTATTGCCGCTGTAGAGAACGTTACAGGCTCAACATTCAACACTGGTCAAATGAACTCAGCATTTCTGTGCGACCCACTAACAAGTCTGTGTCTTTAAGGAGACTATGATCACTGCCCAAAAGGCCAGTCTCTTACACTCGAAGAACTTCATATCCATAACCATATCAGGCAAACGCAAGATAAAGCGATCTACGATGAAAAGCAGCTGCATGCAACGCGAAAGCATTATCTTTCATTTTGACTTTGCTGAAAACTGGACCATCGTGCTTCCTGACAAAGTTAAAGCATACCACTGAAGAAAAAAAGTTACGATATTTACATGTGTAGTGACGACAAGAAAATCTACAAACAGCGTTGCTATCATCAGTGAGGACCTGCGTGACGACGTCGCTCTCACGTGCTTGGCTCTAGAAAAAGTGAAAGAGTGGGTTGAAAACAACGTTGCGGTATACTCGCACGTGACGTACGTAAGTGACGGGGCCGCCAGTCATTTTAAGAATTGCTACCAGCTTCACCAGTTTGCACAGAATGATTGCCCACAAGCCCAGTGCTCATTTTCTGCATCTGGACATGGGAAAATGCATGCGACGGAGTTAGCGGACTCGTGAAGCACCAGGCCACGCTGAACAACCTGAGAGAACGTTCAATAAACGCAATTCAGACGGCCAGGACAATGGTGAGCGTTCTATTTGAGAAACTGGGTACATCTTGCGTATCTGGACGAAAATGAGCTTGTTCAGTATCGTCAACAAAAAAAAAAAAGAAGAGTGGCTGACGGTGCGCGACTTTCCTGGCATTCATTCTTGGCACGCGTGGCGGCTGTGCAAGTCATCAACAGAAGAAACCTGTGACATATATGTAGAACGGACAGTCGGATCTGGTTAGAAGAAACTTTATTAAATGGGTACATCGAGGAAAGCCTTAGTGTAAAGTGCCGAATTTGATGCCCCAAGGACTGCTCATTTCGAATGCCGGGTTATCTTATTTATCACAGTTTTCTTCGCGGGGTATTTAACCTACTGCTTTACTTGGTGATAGCTTATTGAATCTTTATCTGATCACCATATGAGAATCACGAAACGTTATCCTCGCGCAGGATAAAATATCTCGGCTTGCCGCGATCCATTCGTACACCGAGAGTATCGAAGCTCTTACAGTCCGGCGCGGTGGCACACCTCACCTGAAATGGTTTGTCCCCGGAAATACATAACTAACCTAAACAATTTTAGTATTCTATCTTTATTTTTGTGTGTGGAAGTAAAGTTGTTTCTTTTTTTTAAATATAAATTATACCGGAAAGTAAAACTTCACACTGCATCATCTTTTCTCGAATCACTAGTCTCTAATATGATACCTCTTTGTACGCTGTATGTAAAATGCTGTATATAGTTTCTCCTCACTTTTAGTGTGTGACCGATTGCTCTAGTTGTCAGTGACCTCATATGAATAAAAATATATGAAAGATGTGTGTTAGTTTCCTGAAACTGGAACTCAGAGTCACTTCTCGTATAGGGCACTGCTACGTGTAGGCTTTGAAAAAGGACCCTACTTTGGGGAGCTGTGTCTTCTTTCTCAATAAAATGATGCAACATGTTTTAATAGAAATGAATGCCGAAATAGAGTATGACAGGGTACCCAAATTTAAAAAAAAATCGAAGGTGGTGTTTTTTTTTATTTGCATCGGAATTTTTCGTTGTTTGATTTTTTTCCCATGTTTGCCTAAATATATCCCGACTATCGTATCACTCAAATACCTTATTTATTTTTTAAATAATAGACATATATAAGTAAAATACTACCTGCAAATTATATGATAATGATTAAATTATTTCATGAGATACAGGCCTCCAAATTTTGCCATTTGTCGTTCGAGCAGGCATGTTTGGCAATTTTTAGAAAATTAAATAAAATTTACATAAATATTATTACTTTATATATTACAAGCAAGCTGTACCCATAGTTTGTTTTTAAAAAAGTATTAGAATTCTTCTAACATTATCCTTTTAGTTATTCACTTTCAAACGTGCCCCCTCCATCAGTGCGCGTTAATGCAACTGTCCACCTCTTCATGCTTTACGATTTTTCCTGTCCCCAATTTTTTTTCTGGACAAAACTAAGTGTGGATTCGTTTATACCAGACACTAGACAATGGCATATAAAAACATCAGTTGATTTAAAAATGTCGACCAGCCACCCTTTGGTCGATCTTATCTGAAATCACCCTGGTAGGTACAAACACAACGCTACAAAACACTCAATCTAAACTACAAATACACGCGACATTACACAAATATTTACAATCGCACGTTAAGCCCAAAGCTAAACACAAAGAGGGCTCCCAAGCCTCGTGTCCAGCGATTACCCTAGATCCCGGTCGCACGCACTTGCCTGGTTTCGGTGCCGTCCGGAGTACTAAGAGGCTTTTGCCTCCCGGTCCCCCTGACTATATCGATCGATGGGCGAGGAGGTTTTCCTCGCCCAGTCTGAGAGTAACTGTATATGCTCCGCTTGCGGAGCAGAGTACTGCAATGGTGCCATTCTGGAGCCAAGCGCTGCGGGAAGCCACGGTCGGTTTTTGCAGGGGCCACGAAGGCGCAGACGCGAGGCGGCGTGCTGTGGCGAGCTGTGGCGCGCTGCGTAAGAAAAATAGTGCGGCGTGCGGCGACGAGCCGTGCATGCGCCGTCATCGTTCTCCCGTCGTTTCCTGTTTCCCTCTCGATTGCAAGAATCGCACCCGAGGGTCCCGCGGGTCGCGTGTGAAGTGAAGTCGTCAAGTCGCTGTTACCGAGACGCATATAGCATCGTAAGCCCGCTGTCTGCCCAGCTTTTGGAGGACCTTTCCCCTCGAGCGATCGCAAGACGCAAAAGAACGCAGGCCTGCTTATTTTCCCCTTGTGTTTAATCGAAGAGCAAGTGCCGCTGCTCAACCTTTGACTTTTTTTTTTTTTTTTAGCAGGCAGTTTATTTGGTTTTATGTAGACTGAGCAGTGCTTTACCTTCGTGCGTCCCAATTATATGCAAATCTGAGGAGAGTCGAGCACCCGCATTTTAATGCTAAAATAGTGTACAACTTTTATTTTCTTTTTTATCCAAAGTTTTTGCCATTTCGCAAATTCGAGACGCCCGAATAGGGCTCTTGGAGATCGTGTCTCGCCGTCGGAATCCGTTACAAGCTTTTGCCGCTGTCCGCTCGATTTGTGCACTTGGTAACACTACAGCCTGTCATTTTCACGGGGCTCTTTCTACACGCATGCAAAATTCATTACGGTAAACGACGCAGCGGCTGACGAAAACGCCGTATCGCGTATCACTCCGCGACAGCCGCAGACGCGGACAACGCGATCGTCGTCCGTGTCGTCTGCTTCACATACCTTGGAAACGGATGTCCTAAAACATCGCTCGCGTTATAAAAAACAGGATTGTACTGTACCCAGTTGGCGCACATAATGTTCAATGACTAGGAAGCTTTCGGTTCGTTTGATTGTAGTCTAGGATCTATATTTTTCGAACGCAAAGCGGAAAATACGTTTCCCCGAAACTCGGCGCTCTGGAAGGCCGCTTTCCCGCACGGAGGTCGGCTCCAGTTCTGCCCACGTGACCACTCCTCCGCCAATACGAAGATGGCGGCGAAAGGAAAAGGAACGCGATACTCTGGCTCTGCAAGCAGAGCCTATACAGTTACTCTAAGACTGGGCGCGTGCAGCGCCATCCAGTGGCTAGGAGAGAAAGCGGCACGTCGGGAGCCGAATTCGAAATTCCAGTCGACCCCGCGGCGACACGACCATGTGATCTTGTCTGAGGCGAAGCAACTGCATAGCCGCCTCGCGGCCAAGATGGCAGAGTGGTTTGATTGGCGCCCTCGTGAATGCACGGTGCGCCATACTCCCTCTCCTAAAAATCGAAGTACGCCGGAATTCAGACGTTCGGCTAGGCTGCTCGGGCACACCATCACTTTGTTTGGCCTGGAGACCCCCCACACGCACACACACACCACTGGTCCCATGGGTCGTCCTCACTGAGGTCCATCAGTTCGCCCGAGGCCTGGGGTGCGCGGCCACCGCACACCTCACAGTAGACTCTATCGACGTCGGCTTGGCGGCGGCCTCCGGGGCAACGGGGTCCTTGAGCAGTGTGCCTGGCCACCATGAGACTGGCCCCGCCGTGGAGTGGTGCACCGGAGAGGGACTGTGGTTGCGACCCAGCTGCGACAGCCCTCCCGGAGTGATGCAGGACTGGAAGTCCAATGTCACTGAGAACTGCACCCCGGCGTCCTGCGTGGCGTCGCGGACGTCCAACGAGGTTCCCGGAGCTGTGGTTCCGGCCGAGGAATACGCTGCCCAAAGACGAGGAGTTCAGCCCAGGCTGGTGTTCGTCCAAACGGCGACTCATCCTTTCATCGTCTCCCAGGAGAGGACCATTCGGTGCACACAAAGCCGCGTCTCGAGGCAGCAGCCGCAGGGCCGATGACAGTTTACCAGCCGAACGCCGTGCACAAAAATAAAAACATTGAAAGTAAAAACAAGAAAAAAAAACACTGAGGGTTCCGAGGCACCCCCCCCCCCCACCACACAAAGGAAAAAAAATGCCGGGAACGTCGATTTTGGATCGTTCAACCTCTTCCTTCTTTTCCCGGGCCACGCACTCTACGAGGTTCCGATCCCATCGGGTTGCCTCCGGCTACGCGTGTTGTAGCTGTGCCGCGGTGGTCCCAGGAAATCCTTAGATCGTTGGTGCCCGCGAATGCCCCTTTGCGGCCGCTTTACCGGCTCATCCCCTTCCCTGGGGAAAAAGGGTTTCAGTTCGCCGATGTGAACTGTCCCGCGGACGAGATCAGAATTCTGGTCCCTCAGCGTGTAGGTCAGTCGGGACTTCTTGGAATCGATGACGAAGGGGCCAACCCACTTGGGAGCCAACGCCGCCGAGAAGAACTTACTCGCACCGCTCTGAACGTGACTTCGCCGAAGAACGGTGTCGCCCACCTCGAACTGCGCATCGCGGTGCGCTTTGTCATAGGTGTTCTTCTGCTCCGCCCGCGCTCGAGTCCTGTTTCCAGCGCCCGCAACAGTCGCTCTCTTGTCCGCGTCGCGAAATCCTCGTGCGAGGGCACCGCTCTGGCCGCGCTCTGTCGCGGGCGAAGAACCGCATCGGTCGGCGTAGAGAGTTCTCTGCCGAAGTTCAGCTGCGCGGGCGTGAACCCAGTGCTGCGGTTGAGGTTGGACCGCAATGCAAACGAACTCGAATCCAAGTGCAGGTCCCAGTCCCGCTGCTTACGAGCATACGCCCCGAGCAGCGGCTTGATGTCGCGGTTCCGCCGCTTGGTCACATTTGCTTGGGGATGGTAACACGAAGTCTTACAATGCTTAATCCCGAGGGCCTGGCAGGTTGCCCTAAAGACATTCGAGCAAAAGTATCGAGGCGTTGTCACTCACCAGTCTCTCGGGGAACCCGTAGCGGCACCAGACCTCGGACAGCCTGCTCAGGACTCCCTTGGCTGTCACCTTCCGCATTGGAAACATCTCGACGAATCCGGTGAAGTGGCAGGTTACTACCACCAACACATGTTGATAGCCCCCGCTTGACCGCGGCAGGGGTCCCATCAAGTCGCAGGCCGCGATCTCCCATGGCCGCGTACTCACAATGGGCTCGAGCAGGCCGGGTTGTCTGCCCCCCTGGGCTTGCGCTCTTTGCACACTGAGCAGCTCCGGACATACCGGCACGACTGCCCCTTCATGCCCGGCCAGGTAGCGAAACGGCGCAGCTTATGCCACGACTTCGGTGCACTGCCGTGACCGTCCGCATCGTGGTAGTGACGCAGCGCTGCCACTCTGAGATCGCGGGGAATCACGGTCTTGAACGACTCACTCTGAATCGCTGTCTTCCGGGAAGTAGCGCAGTATAGGACGCCGTCCACATCGACCCGGTAAGACTCCAGCTCACCTGCTTCAATGTCTGACTCCTGGGCGGTGGCACTTGGCCCTCTCGGCGTTCCGGAGTGCCGGAGTGTCTTTTCGCCTGTCCGGTCAAGATCCATCTCTTGCCTGAGCCGGTCGAAGATAGCGCGACAAAACGAGTCGGTCTGTTGTGCTTCGAACAGTTCCGTTCGGTTGAACGCCGGTCCAAGTGAGGTAATCGCCTCAGCCAGCTGCGCGACGCTGCCGCAGTGGGGAGCCGAGCGCGAGGCGGGATTTCCCGTTTCCCGGTGGATGGCCCCGCCTCCGTAGTCTGCTGCCTCGCGCGGGGGGGGGGGGGGGGATTCACGGGTGCGCGGGAGAGCGCGTCGGCCACCACATTTGTCGTGTCCTTCCGGTACCGCATTCGGTATACTCGTACTTCTGCAGTGTCAAGGCCCAGCGCGCCAGTCTTCCGGCGGGTTCCTTGATTCGGGAGAGCCTCACGAGGGCCATATGGTCCGTCTCGATCGTGAATTCCGTCCCCTCGACATAATGATCGAACTTCTTAAGAGCAAAAATGGTGGCGAGGCATTCGCGCTCACTCACCGTGTAGTTCTTCTCCGCCGGGTTCAGCGCCCGGCTGGCAAATGCCACCGGGCGGATCTCTCCCTCTGCCTCCTGCAAGAGTACCGCGCCGAGCCCCTGGTCGCTGCCGTCCGTCTGGATCGTTAAGGGCCTATTCAGGTCTGGTAGTTTGAGGGATGCTGTACGCGCCAAGGCCTCGGTCAGCTGGAGGAACGCCTCCTCCTGCGGCGCCTCCTAGCTCCAGGGAGCCGCTTTCCTCAGCAATTGCGTGAGGGGTGCCTGCATGGCTGCGCAGTTCGGGATGTAGGCTCGGTAGTATCCTATCATGCCGAGAAAACGGCGCACTCCCCCGACATCGGTAGGGACTGGGAACTCCAAGATCGCCCGCAATTTGTCCCCGTCGGGGGAAACTTTTCCTCTCTCGATCCGGAATCCCAACAAGCTGATCTCAGAAGCTCCAATTTGGGCTTTAGTCGGGTTTAGTGTGAGGCCGGCGATCCGTAGTTTGCGCAACACGCCCTCGAGGTGACGAAGGTGGTCCTCGAAAGTATCCGAGTACACAGATGTCGTCCAGGTACGCGAGCGCGTGCTGCCACTTGGCATCTCCGAGCACCCCGTCGATCAACCGCTGAAATGTCGTCGGTGCAACCGTTAATCCGAACGGCATCCGAGTGAACTCGAACAAGCCTCGGTGACACAAAAATGCAGTTTTGCTTTCGTCGCCCGGGCTCATCTCCACTTGGAGGTAGCCTTTGCTTGCGTCGAGGGTAGTGAAATAGTTCGCCGTCCCCAGATTCGAGATGATTTCTTCGATGCTCGGAAATAGATACGCATCTTTTACGGTAACCGCGTTCAAGCGCCGATAATCGACGCAAAGTCTCGATGTTCCGTTCTTCTTTGGCACCAAAACCACCGGGAATTCCCAGGGTCCTGATGACCGGCGAATGATTCCCGACTCCAAGAGCTCATCGACTGCGGCATCTATCGCTTTTCGCTTGGCCAGGCTCACAGGACGCGGATTGGACTTCCAAGCGCGCGCGTCCCTAGTTTCAACGCGATGCTGCACCTGCTTGGTGCAGCCCGGCTGTTCGGTGAACATTTCGTCAAAGTTGTGCAGCAAAGCCGCCAACCTCTCTCGCTCTGGTCGGGACAGTCCATCGGCATTGGCCAACGGGTGGCCCATTGCGTCGCAGTGCCCGACGGAGCTCGGAGTTGGGTGACTCATGGCGTCGTCGCGGTCGGTTCTTTCCTGTTCTGTCGCTTTTCCCAGCGCTGCCGCCATGGCCCCCATGGAGCTTTCTCGGAAACTTGAAGAGGGTGCCTGTGCCCCCTCTCGGTACCCGCCACTTGCCACGTCAATGATGATGCCGGTGTTGGCCAGGAAATCCCGTCCAAGAATGATGGGCACAGTCAGCCCGGCCAAATGGACGAACCGCTGTCTCTCCGCGCGTTGATTCCAACGTACCACGAGACGCACTGCTCCCCTCGAAGTCGTCGACCCACAAGCCAACTGGAAAGTGGTCTCCCCATGCCTCACCCGAACGGACTTCTGTTGGAGATGCCTGAGGACCTCGTCCCCAATTAGCGACGCACTAGCCCCGCTATGCAGAAGAGCTGCGAACTCCTTTCCCGCCACCGTCAGGGAAATAAATGGGGCCGCGGTGCGTGTCGCTATTCCGACTCGATACGCCGTTGGCACGCACCGTCGATGGGATGTCGGGGACCCGCTCGTTGGTCTGTTTCGCCGCCGATAACTATCGGCGGCCTCTCCACCCCGAAATCTCCCGTGTGCAGTCGCGCCCATAGTGCCCGATTTCTGGCACCGAAAGCAGCAGCCTCGCCAGCTAGGATGAGTTCTCCCCAGTGGGACGTCCGATGCGCTCACCCCTGTGGCAGCGGTCGGCGGCGATCTGCTCCTGTGCTGCGGCGATCCGTGGTGCGCCAGTCGGCCGGAATTCCCGTCGAGTGGGCCACGCGCTCCTTCCAGGGTGATCCTGGTTCCAAGGCGTCGTCCGTGAGCTCCCAGGGCATTCCGCTGGGCTCACCGCTGGCCGCCGCCATTGCGGCCTCCCCGTCGACGCCGCGTGGCACCGGCCGTGCAAGCGCATCGGGTTCAAGCGTGTCGGTCGGTGTCGGGGAAGGTGGTACCTGCGCTCCGCCAGTATGTCGGCCTCGACCCCTGCGAGCCTCATGTCCGAGCTCACTCAGACTTCCGAATGGGCGCCCACGCGAATACCGCGAAAAGGTGGGATGCGCCTGCTTCACTGCCCGCTCGACCTGCTCCTGGTCCGTAGCATTCGGATCGGCGATCTGCAGGAGTTCATCGCCCGCAGGTACTCGGCGAAGGGCTCCAGCGGGAGCCTGCGTTCTTTCCTCCAGTTCCCTGCGCATTCTTGGCGGGTTGATCTGCCGGCAGAATTCTTGTCGGAAGAGGGCCGTGAACTCGTCGAGTGTTCCGGCTGAAGCTCGCCCACAAGGCGATGCCACGTGGCCGCCGGGCCACGAGAGCCACCGGCAGAACACCTGCCTAGCGTCTCCTTCTCGGTCAAGCCGGTAGCCTTCCGATATCGCTGGATTGCCAGCAGAAGTCGGTCGCGCTCATAGCTCGATCGCTGTGTCGCGCTGTACTCCGGCACCGGAATACCGGATGAGGTTTTCAGCGTTCCCCTCTGCATGCTCTGCAAGGCGTGCGCGAACGCGCAGCCAACGCGCGTGGATTCACGGGACATCTCCGTGCTTTGCGGCATAGACACCACCGGCGACACCGTCGGCGTAATCCGGACTCAGCGCTGCGGTCATCGCCGCGGAGTTCCGCTCCGCCAGCCCCGTCGACGTCGCGACGTCGGCCAAAAACATTAAATCTGTGAGGGCGAAATTACCCGTGGCCATCTCGAACACTTGTTCGGACGTACCTTCTCACCTTCGCAGTGCCGCGGTATAGACCCGCCAACCAGGGGGACCGCACCGCGTAAACTTTCACGCAGTGTCGTCGACGGACGTTGCGACCGTAATTACGGCTCGCCTGCCCCAACGTTGATGCGCCATTTGTGGGAATTTGCGTACCGCCGCCGATACGCCGTTCCCCACGTGGTCCGTCAACAACCAGAGTCCAGCCTGGTTCTTTCACGGGAGCGGGATTCCGCTCCCCGTTTATTGGTACATAAAAACGCAACGCTACAAAACACTCAATCTATACTACAAACACACGCGACATTACTCAAATATTTACAAACGTACGTTAAGCCCAAAGCTTAACACAAAGAGGGCCTCTAGGCCTCGTGTCCCGCTATTGCCCGAGAGCAGTTGCTAGCACTCGCCTTTCTTGAGCGCCGGCCGGAATCCTAAGAGACTCTTGCCTCCCGGTTACCCGACAATATCGACCGATGGGCGAGGAGGTTTTCTCCTCGCCCGCCATGGGCGCCTGCAGCGCCATCCAGTGGCTAGGAGAGAAAGCGGCACGTCGGGAGCCGAATTCGAGATCCCGATCGACCCCGCGGCGACACGACCATGTGATCGTGTCTGAGGCGAGGCAACTAAATAGCTGCTCTGCGGCCAAGACGGCTAACTGGTTTGATAGGCGCCCTCGTGAAAGCACGGTGCGCCATAAAATAAATATAAAAAAACGTATGCAACTTGAATTCCTCCTACGCACCACTGCCGTAGCCAGCATCAATAAACATCAACATCAACCGACGCCTCGGGCAGGCATGAATCGTACGTAACCAGTGGCGTACCAACTTGTTTTTGAGTAGGGGGCAAACCAGACTGCCTCCCCCCCCCCTTCCCGGGAGGCGGTGCCCTTGGTATCCCTCGGGCGCCGCCGTCCAGTGTTTGCCCTGCCCCGTGGCAGCTGTTTCGGGAGGGCGAAACACATGCCTTGCCCCCCCCCCACACACACATACACACACACTCTGAGAACTGGGGGGGGGGGCGCCCCCCTTGCCCCCCGGTTGGAACGCCCATGATCGTAACAGCCATATATTCAAGCTCTTGTCATCGGTCGCAGGATGCGTTTTGCGCGTCCACTTTTTAAAAGAGAGTCTTTGTACTCTCTTTTCCTAAACACGCGTTCGCCCTTAACCAATTTTGCATTCTCCCTACAGCTAACTGCCCCGTACTGTCAGCTGCCGACCGTGCAAGTGTACAGGGGTGCTTCAGCCCGCGCAATCAGTCCGTTTTAGACGTCCCAAGCTGGATGTCCAGCGAGACGACGTCGACGACGAAATAAATGACGACATCAGCCAACAGCGGATCCGTTCCACGCAGCCAAGTTCCAACTAAAAAAAATCGATAAAATCAGAAAAAAAAAATAAATAAAGAAAGACGGTCGTGGTGTGCCGAGAGACAGCCATGCTGCCGAGACGGAACGGTCAGAGTGGGCCAGCGACCAGAGAGTCTCGAAGGGTCGCGGCGACGCGACGGCGGCAGCTAAACAGCGCAGGAAAATCAGGCCAGCCAAGCGACGAGACGACGATGAGGCGACGACGGCGACGACGCGAAGCAACGCGACGCGGGGAGAGGGGAGGCGCGCCGTCTGCGCAATCTGCGTGCGAGGATATTTTTTTTTTTTTCGTTTTCGATGGTGGCGCTATCGAGCGGAGGGTTTCGGAGAAAGTGGTTGCATGAGGCTTGAAATACGAATGCGGGGAAACGCGCGTCTCTCCGGGCTTGCAACCGATTACAACAGTTGATGTGTGCAATGTGGACGAGTTTGGGTGTGCATTTATGCGTATTGTTACGGGGGACGACATGGTCTGTGAAGGAAAGTTGTGCTCCAAAAAAATCTCTATCCGAGAACAATAAAATAAAGATTGCTGTCTTATTTGTGAATACACATTTTCTCGGAAGTGAAAAGTGCTTCGGTTATAACTCATTCGTAGTTGGGAAGACGTAGCTTCGCCGTCACGCGCAATGTTCTGAAAAACTGAGCGTTTGAAGGAACGCTAGATACATTTTCGGGCCTTTTGTGAGAAGGCTGAGGAGGATCAAGTTTGGACGATTGTTTCTTGGGAATTTTACAAAACAAAGCAGGGGTGAGCCAGCTGACTGCATATAAGCCCAACTATGCCTTTTACCCCTGAATGTCTTAACATCTTCACCTCAAGAAAAAATCAAGCTTTGCGCATTGTCCATACGCAACGCGAAGTACTTCTTACAAAATTTAATTGTCGGACAAAAAAAAAAAAAAGAGCGATGCTTCTGGCGTTTGGAACGTGTACGTCTTGATAAGATAACACATACACGAACTCGACTATGTTACGTCACGGCGCGGTGGTGGCGCGTCGAGCGCACTTCCGGTCTGGGGCTGTGGGCGGAAGTCACCATGTGGTACGTGCATTCCTGTGTTGTCTTGAAGGAAACCAGACGAAAACCTGCCTTCTCGTCAAAACGCCGCCACTGGGGCTGTACCAAAACAGTCGAGAAAGGTTTGGAGGTCAGTTTTCATGTGTTCGGTTCGTCCGAGAACGTGGATATGTGCCGTGGAAAGGGAAAAGCAGACACCGTCTGACCACGATTGATCGGGCGGGAAGCACTTTGGGTTGAACTCGCGGATACTTGTGGTCATCAGATATTATTTGTTTTGTTCCAGCATGAACGCCGGAAAACCGTCAAGTTGTACGGACCACCAACGGACTACGTCCAGTGCGTCTTTCAAGTTCAAACGGCCGCCCGATCCTTCGAGCTGTCGTCTGCTCTTTCTGGCGACACCGGCTCGCATGCAGACCAAACGTTGGCCCGGTATACACCTTTTCTACGTGGGCGCCGCCATCTTTAATTCTGGAACTTCCGGTATGCGTGAAAACATCGCTTTCTTCTCGCCTCGACAGTAGAACGCATTAACATTTTAATTGCAACCGTCAGTCGTTCTTGTTATGACCCTTCTATACATTTTTACTTATTCAGGCTGTAATCTCTTGCTTTTTTTTTTTTTTGGAACGCATACCGGATATGGAGACAACGTGGCTGGGTGCGAGGCTAAACGAAAAAGGTGTATTTGCGATAAGAAGTAAGTGCAGGCCTAAAAAAATACTTTTAAGTTTGAAGGTTGGTTGGGGTAGTCAGGCTTGGTGTAAACAGTAGATACATGGAGGTGTTGATCGTTGTTACCAGTGTCCATCATCCATTTGTCATGCCTGATTCACTTGGTCCGATTCTGCTCGCGATTTTCAGTATCGGCGTCGATTATCTTAGCTACGGTTCACGCTTCTGCGGCCCGAGCGACGTCGCGACTGAAAATTGCGAGCGGAATCTTATCACGTGAATCGGGCTTTAGCGTCCATCCTGCGTGCGGCGTCCACGCGGAATGAATCGCCGCATGTCATATTATTCACGCGAAGATTTGCGGTGTAACGAGCTTCGGTAATTTCGCTGAGGCCGTTCAAGTATTCAGACATTGCCAGGAAGATGTAGAATCAACAATTCCAACGCGAAGAAAAGCACGGGGACTCACAGCGACGCCGACAGCATCGCATTTCAACGGTTTGTTTATGGGCGACAGCGGGCTTTTGCCCACACCCACACTCCATCGCGCATGCGCGGCGCCGGTGGCATCCGCTAGGGGCGCTCCGGTTCGTTTCTCACGTATTATCAATCACGTATTACGCCACCTGGCTAGGTGGTGTAAGCTACCGCCCGATCCAAAGGGCTCAGCCGTACTCATCCATCCATCCATCCATCCAAACATGAGTTCATATAGGGGGAAATTTGTAAAGCTCCGCTAGAAGCCGAACCTTTTCACTACGGTTCTTGAGGCAAAAACGGGTATAGTCTCGATAAACGTAACAGCTGCTGAACAAACGACTGGGACGTCATGGTTTGTTAGCCAGTCGCGTTTCTGTAAGGACGTTTGTTCGGGCCACGTTTTCCAACTCTGACTGAGCACCGAAACATGCCTGACGCTGTTCCTGATCTGCCGAACCCACCCAAACTGGTGCGGTTGAGCAGGTATAATTAATCCGTGCTGTGCACTCATCGCTGCAAGAAAACAGCGAAGCAAAATTTATCTTGTATTTTGTGCTCTGCCTTGTCCCTGCCCTTTCGAACCTCTTCTTTTTCTTATTCTTTTTTTTTTTCGTGTTTGTTTTTAAGTGAACGAAGTCCGAGGACACCTAAGCACTTCTTATGAGTTGTGAATGCGAAAGCATGCAGCCTGCGACGTGTTGCTTCCGCCTCGCATTGTCAAAGGGCCTCGTCCTCTTGTTGCGATCCGCTTGCGCCTCCCGACGGCCGAGCGGGCGCTCTCGTGAAGTGGCTGCGCCGCGCTGAGCTCGGCCGTGCTGCGCCTCCGGAGTCTGCCCGTGCGGGCTCTGCAGGCCAGTGTTGCCAGATGGACAAAAATCGAAGTCAGTAGATAGACCCCTTAGATATCAGTAGGCCACCTAAACAATCAGTAAATACAGAGAAAACCTTTCTGCATTTCCGACCGCTCTTAATAGATAATATAACATAATAAATAACATACTAATAAAGACACATAAAAATTAGTTGTGTTCTTTGCTTTGCTGCATTTTTTTTCTAATTTGCATTTTCCTGCGACCAAGTGCACATCACATTCCTTGCAGAAAGGGATATGATTAGGATTAGTACTTTCCCACGCTATATTATACTTTCGTAAATATTTTTTCTTTTGGAGGGGGCCGGAGAGGTACGGTTGCCGCTATCTGAAGTGTCGCGGCTCATTATCGTACGTGAACGAAACCAGGCAAACCCGTATCGGTTTTGTAAGTATGAGCGTATGCGGCTGCGTTGGCTGTGTACGGCTTTGGGTGGATAGCTGAATGAATCAAGGGATACGTAAATACATATGTATAGTTTCATTCTTAGTAATTTCACATGCGTTTGCTGGCTAATACGACAGCCAGCGCTTCAAACCGCGTATTGTTATGCCCTTAAAAACGGTTTTCCAACCTATGAAAAAAACTCAGTAGATTTTCTTTTTTCTCAGGAAATCAGCAGACAGCGTGCAAAATCGGTAGATCTACTGAGAAATCAGTAGACCTGGCAACACTGCTGCAGGCTCCGCGACCAGCCGTTTTCTCTTACCGGCTGCAGCGCCGCCACGGAGAGGGCTTCTCTGGTGGCGTTCCTTGGAAACACGCCGCGCGAGAGCCAATGGGAGCCTCGTTCCTTGAAACTATGACGCGCGCCAGCCAGTGGCAGCCTATCCTTCAGATTTCTGCTTTCTGCTACAGACGACAGGCTTTGCTCCATTGGGGCAGGGGAAGGTGCCGTTTGGTGCGGCTTCAGAAGCTGATGACGTCGGTTCGCTCCATGGGACAGTTAATGCGTTCGCATTAAAATAGGGACTTTAACCAAAAGTTTAATAAACAGCATCCCGACATTTCGAGACCAGCTCCGGCCCATTTCGCGGGTGAGTGGTGCGTTTACTACCGATCATTAAACGTTTGGTTTGAGTCCTGCTCCGAACGTTTACCTTCAAGCAGACATGTACAAATTACTCAAAAAAGGTAGTTAAGTTAAGTTACTGAGTATTGACGCCAAAAGTAATTGGAGTAGAGTAGAAATTACGCATTTGAAATAGTAATTGAGTAAACTACTAACTACTGTAAAAAAGTAGCGAGTTACTTTGAAGTTACTTTCGAAGTTACTTTTTCTATTTTTGTGGTAGCAAGATGAACAACAGTTTTGATCCGTGAAAACATCTGCGAGCCTAAAATAAATGCAGTCATTTTATGGCTTGCGTTTTCACCAAAATAGTTTATTCACTCGCAAAGGCAATTGACTTTCAAAGTCCTTATCAGAGAGTTTTCCCCTTTTCCTTCTAAAGACGTTCCCAGCCAAGCTAAAAAGACGTTCCACCGACGTGCTGAGGGGAATGGCAGTGTTGAATTAAAAAAAAAAAAAGCTGTGCAGGGTCGGGAAAGCGAGTGTCAGCACTCTTCGGTGTCCATGACGAAACATGTGAGGTTTGCCATTGCTAGAGGGTCTTTTATATAAAAAATACAAACTTTCCTCCATTTTTTTTTTTTTTTTTAGGCAAGTTGAGATTGTTATGACTGCCCCTCTTTATTCCCACGACGTTCGGAGGGTACGCTGAGCGATTGCACCTGACCGTCAAGGGTTCAAGTCTCGCGCCACGATGATGAGATCATCCGGACGACTGCGCGTTTCGTTGCGGTTCTAGTGCTACGCTACTGAAGAAAAAATTTGTTTCGGTTTAACAAAAGATGAAACGAAGTATACTTCGCCGCTGAAACCGGGTCCAACAAAAGGATCTCCCAAGGATGACTCGCAATCCTCTATGTCGACTACGGTATCGGATGGACGCGACGGATTACGTGAACAAGCATCGTCGCTCGTACAGTTGCCGCTCAAAGCGGGAAGGTGCTCCCATGAACGGATTATCGGTGTCTGCGTTTGTGCGCGGGGAGTCCGGCTTTGTAAGGGGTATGCGCTGACGACGAGACGGCCATGGGAACAGACGCCCAGCTGCGAGGTCATTCCAGTGGCGCCTACCCGTAGAACCCCCAAACCGCTTGAGTCAGAACTCACTAAAGGCAGACAACACGAAAACAACAACAACCCTCGGAGTGTCTCTGTCTTTCACGGTTGCAGCTGGAAGCGCGGCGGCGCCTGCGTGCATTACCGGATTAGGTCAATACCCGACCAAAGCTTGTTACAGCATCTCTGCCTGCGCTCGTGCGCGCCGGTGTTATGTTTTGGCTGCTCGTCGCCACCTTGGCCCAAGTACGCCTGTGATGCAGTTTCTACGGCTGCCGAGTATAAGTTCGTGGGAACGGAATGTGAGGGGGCCCCTTGCTCGGAAATGTCACTTCATCTTCCGGCGTCTTATTTATTTCTGCGCTCAAACTTTGTGGTGAGCAAAATTAGCACTAGATTTTGAAAGTAGTTGGTAATTTGAGTGAAGTTACCTGAAATATGTAGTTAAGCTAAACTACTAATTACCCAAATAAAGTTGTAATTGAAAGTTACCAAGTTACTCGGAAAAGTAGTTAAACTACAGTAGTTTGAGTAGAGTAGTTGAACTACGTCCAAGTCTGCCTTCAAGACGACTGCCGAACGTTTGTTTACCTTCAAGTCAGTTTGCCTTTACGTTTTTGGTGCTGTTGTGAAAGGCCCGTGTTACAGGCAACTGTACCCGTGTGAAGGCCTCGCCGCTCCCCCTCTCTCGCCCCCGGCTGGGAGTTGACAGTCCGTGACATGGCCTCTCTGAGCCGCCAGCGGCTGGCAGTGTTGTCCGACGCCGTGTGGTCGCAGAGGCGCGTTTGGACAAAGAAGTCAACGCGTCGATCTTCTCCGGCTAAGTGGGACGTCGGGATTAGTGCGGACTAAGAAACCCAGAATGTGGGCGGCGCCTTGGAAGATTATCTCCCGTCTTCCAAAGTCTCCTATTTTCCCGTCTAGACTCGACGACGGCAGCGGCGGCCCAAGAGTAACGCGGCGCCATTGTGTCAAGGACGTCTGCCCGTGTCAGTTGGGTGTGTGTGCGAGGGAAAGGGACTTGGGCTGGGTTCGAACTCTTGCAGCAACTGACACTTCGCGTTGGCTGTGAACTTTACTCCAAGACATCCTTATTAGGGATGTGGGAAAAAGAGACAATTTTAAAGGAGCAGCAAGTAGCTGCGAGAGTTTTGCTCTTTACGTCTGTAGATATGTAACTCTATATTTGAACACCCCTGACTCCTGATGTTCCTGCCCCCCCCCCCCTTTTAAAAATGATTTTTGACTTTTTATTGAAAACGTGCTGACTTCTTGTTGACTCTGATTACTTTCTTTTGACTTTGAATTTCATATGCACAATATCGAAAATGCTGACATTCACAAGAAATTTTAAAAGTGGTATGACAAGTCCTTGGGGTATATCAGGCGCTTGTTCAGGGTGAATTGGTCAAAATTTGCGATCCCTACGGAGCTGGAGGAACACCATTCCCATGATTTCTCGAGTGCGGGCCGGGGCGCTTGGGTATATCGCAAATGGTCTATCACCTGTTGTCCTGACTCCTAAATGAACATTGACGAGACCCTTGTTGACATTGTCCGAGATTTGAAAGATAATTCTGGTGGCATTTTCTTAGGACCATCGACCCTGTGCGCTGATGAAATTGCAAAATACCGTCTTTTTTCTTTTTTTGTTTTTTCTGTTTGGGGGACGGGGGTAGAGGGGCGGGGGAAGGGGAGCATTAGCACGTAAAAATTCGGATTTCATCGGATTTAACGGAAAAGACGGATACGACTTCTGTCTGTATCGCCACAGTTGGACGCTGTGACTTCAGTCGCCTCGGGATATGGGCAGCACATTACGCGGAAATGTCTCTCAGGTGACATGCAAGTACTGCAAATGACGTTATTGAGCGAACCCCCTTTCGCCCCACTTTCCTCGTGTGCTGACGTGTGAATGCATGTGCACGCCCACGCGTGCAGCGCATAGGCCGACATTAGCAACGCGGACTCGAGCTACGGACACAAGACAAGCCGTTGTGTCTCGTTAATTGGGCGGGCTATCAAGAGCGGGGTCCCGTGACGAATTGACTAACGCAGCAGCTCGGAAGAGCGCATGCGCCGAGCGTGCAGTCTGACCCCGAGCCGCGATGCGATGATGGCCACAAGGAGGACCCTTTCAAACACGCTGTCAAGGCCATGGCGATGATCGCGCAACGTCGCGACCCTCACCATGCCCGTTCCGACAGTGGGACGCGAGAAGTCGCCGTTCGAATCCAGCGTAACCGAACCGTATTCTAACATTTCGTGTCAAAGACCGGTTGTCACACGTAGCGCATGAGCTGTGTCGGCGTTGTATTTGCTCCCTTCGTCAACGCCGAGTCCTCTCCGGGTGGAAATCCCGACTGGAGAACACTTTTGCCGCACCCCAGCTTCGGTTGAATTCTATTCCGATCGAGAACACGGCGCCTCAAGAGCACATTTATAGCGCGGGTTAGAAATGTTAGAAATTGAATATACGACGCTTTTCTAAGTCGCTTGTTTGTGTCTTCTGTATGTTATTCGTAAACCCAAATCATCGTTCTTTGTGTACGTGACTTACACCGATGTTTAGACAAGCTTCTCTCGAGGGTCGTAATTCTTTCTGTACGACAGCGTGCCGTGCTCCCTTTACATGTACACGTGTGCACGGACCAGGGAATCTGAGAGCCAGGCATGACCTGGGGTTCAACTTGGAGGGTGAGGAGGGACGCCAACGCTCGTCCGAAAACCTGCGGGGTCTGATTACACGCAGCGACGCCGAGGCCAGCGAGGGCTTTGAGAGCGAGACGAGCGCGTGGAAGCGCGCGGGCGCCACGCTGTCGCCAAGTTGTGCTCGCCCGCGCGCGTGTTTAATTTAGCTTCACTTCATGCTTTTACTTTCTCCGCGAGTTCGTGTCTTTCGGCCGATGCTGGTCGTCTCCATGGCACGGCTCATCGTTTACCCTGGAGTCGGGAAGCACCGGGTGAGCGTGAAAGCTGTAACGGTATACACTTGTTTATAGGCCTTCTCTGAAGGTATCTAGTCGCACGGTCGGTGCATTTACTGACATGTTTATAACCCCTGACCCTTCTGCCTAAGGGTCTTGTTCCCTGGCATCGAAAAACAGGCTGTGATGCCGGAAGTATATTTTGAGTAGGGGGTTAAAGCGAAGTTCCTTTTCGTCGTTTTCTTTAATATTATTATGTATTATTTTTTAAATATTGCAGATATTATGTACATTATTTTTTCTTCTTCTTTCACTACGTCGTGTACAACGAATTCCATTTTCTGCGTGCAAACATTATTTTCTTACGCATACGGCATCTAATTGACCTTTTTCAGAGATCGCTAGGCGCATGCGCCGACTCTGGGAGAGGGGAGGAAAGGGAAAGGCGCCATTTTTGGTGGCTCTCTCGTCCGCTCGTTTGCTCAGACAGTGCTTGGTTAGGCTCGACTCCTCCGCTTTTCTCGCGGCTAGGCTTCACAGTCGTCATTCCCCAGCACCGCGCAGCTATAGGTTACACAAATAACAGCAAAAATGGTTAAAATGCAAGATTTTATAGAGTTTCAGCAGCCTTTTGCGGGTGGTGCACGAAAGCATCCGATGTCAAACACCCCGCCCTTTTTGCCCGGCTTTCAAAAGCCTATGACGCGAATCCCCCGTGTTGTGGCTGGGTCATCAGTGTGATCTCGGGACATTCTGCTTTTAACTAAAATACAGTAAATGTGAACATGATAATAGACTTGAAACTGGTTAGGAAAACGAAAACGCAAAAAAGACAGAAAAAGAACAGGCAACGTCTCTTCACACGTTGCCTGTCCTTCCTTTGCGTTTTCCTTTTCTTACCCCAGTCTCAGGTTTAATAACTGAAAACGAGCGTGTTGATGAATAGATACGAATACATGAAGAAATAAAACATCAAGGAAACAGGACTTTTTGAAAGAAGTCCTGTTTCCATCCCTGTCGTCGATGTTCTTTCCTTTCATGTATTCGTATATCAAGTTTATCATAATGTTCAACTTACACCAGCTCGCCTGCACTCTTACTATATTTCCGTTAACATTAAATGTGCACGCGAGGTTGTGTGACGTAATCATGCCGTAGCCGGTTCTTAAGTAAAGAATAACAAGATAAAGCTTTTCGTTCTTCAAGCGTGTGCTACACACATTCGCGTCTTGCCACGTTAAAAGTGAAGAGAAAACACAAAAAAGTATCAGTCACTGGCAAAACATTTAAAGCGTGCAAAACGAATTTAACCCTTACGGAGACAGAATCCCGATGGAATGCCTTGGCAATCAACCGTAAATTCCCCTGTTTGCTGGCGCCACTTTGCCGAAGGCTCGTAAACGTGCCGAATTCGAAGAGAGATTGTTTCTAACATACCGTTCCTTACTTTTTGACGGTGCAGGCAAGCCTTTGCGATATAAAGACCGCCCGGATTTCACACCGTTCGAGTTTGTTTACACATTCCCGAATACGGCGATACCCCATGCGGTTACGCGGTGCACAGGACGGCGAAGTGATGAACGCAATAAACCTGAATAAGTTAATTAAGCGATTAAGGATAGCAAAAACAGCTGTTTGTAGTGGCCGGGCCTCATAAACGGAGCTTACAAGCTCCGCACAAGGGGAATGGTTGGGTCTGTATCGAAACTGGTCACCATTACTCTCCTTACAGAACACTCTGCGACTCTGCCTTGAAAGCCGCCTCCTTCCGTAGTTGCTTGCAAGTGACGATTAAGTGACTACGAGTCGATGGTAGGAACCGATGCGGCGTCGGCGGTCTATTCATTCTTGAAGGTATAAAAACGAACGAGATCCTCTATATCGTTAACAGTGGCTTTTGTTAATCCTCCAGGGGCCCTAATCTGGACACTTGGCGAGAAATTCGGCGGCTGCGATTGGCCGATGTCGCGCTTAACCTTGGCGCCTGCGAATCACAGCCGCCGTATTTCTCGCCGACTTTTTCGCTATGTGTTCAGATTTGGGCCCTCGGTCGTTCTCAGTCATTTCGAAGAAAATATGCACGCGAAACGAAGACAGAAATACACGTTCAGAATGGTGAAAGACGGAACAACGCCACCAGAGAACACACGTAAACACATAGACCGGGAGACACGCCAGGCCTGGCGCGGACGACGGAGAGACGGTCCCGGAGCCACCAAAAGTGTTTCGAGCGATTCCCGCGAGGGCGCGCCACGATCGTGGCCAAACTATGAAAAAGGTCAATTGCTAGACGCTATATATTGTCGCGAAGCTTTGCTCGCGCGAGTGTTTAGTCTAGCTTCAATTTATGTTTTTGCCTTATCCGAGAGTTCTTTCCGTCTCCACGGGATGGCTGTTGGATCCCACCGGAGTCGGGGGCCCCAAACGGGGGCGAACGTGAACGCTGTAACGCTACACTTAGTTTATAGAACCCCGCGTTGGAAATGTTTTTGTCTTGTGCATGTCTGCTTTTGGGATCTCTACTTCGGAGGTGGTTTTGCTCTGTGTATGTATAACTTCTATGTCTACGTACGAAGGTGCTTTCTATTGTTTATGACTGCCCTTCTGAGCTTCGTTTGGAATGTATTCTTTCTCGTGTATGCGCTTGTTTTTGGAATGTTCGTATTTGCTTTGGGCTCCGAGCCTTTTGATTGGTGCTAAGAAAACCCCTCTTGATTGGTCCTTCCAAAACGATCTGATTGGTGGACTGGAGGGCCCCAGAATGCTGCTGAATCCTATATAGGCAGCCGCCAAGGGCCCGCAGAGGACTTGGCTCCCGGATACCAAGCCTTGGACATCTCCCTGCCTCTGGTGAGCAACCTGCACGTCCGACCCCCTTCGGCTGTGGAGTCTTCCGCCCGCTAACTCGCAAACTTGGGACCCCTTACGGCTGTGGAGGAGTTCGGCTCGCCCGCCTTTGTGTGGATCCTTGTTTGTCGAGTTTGGCTGTGGTCGGGGCACCCGCTGAAGGTGTGTGGTCGAGGAGGACGGCAGGGGAAGTCGCCAGAGGTTAGGATTATTCCCCCAACATTTACTGACGAATTGGCCGTATCAGTTGTAAACGATTTTATATCCTATCGCTTAAATAAACAGTTGTTTGTTAACATCTGTATCGTTCATCAACGGAGAAGAAGTAGACACTTACGTTTTTTTCGTGACAAAAGTGGTGGAGGTGCGGGGTACGACCGGTTGCTACAATCGCCAAATGGCCCGTGCCTCAAGCTACGTGATGCCAAGATGTCATCATCATCACCCTAGGACGCTGATCCAGAGGCAAGAAAACCTTCCTCGCCACGTCCGGACTTCCCGTGACATCTGAGACGCCGAGACATCCCAGGGTAAATCCATCATGAATACCCTCGTCGCTCTTCTCACTCTGGCAATTTTCGCCGATGTGGTGCTTTCCGAAACTCTCAGTTTTCTCCCGAAACTCCTCCTCAAATTCAAGTAAGAACTGTTCATCCACTACAAAACTGCCGTCCGTTCCTTGTGAAGCACCGTGCTCGATTCAGAAACTATGCGAAAAGTGCCGATTGCCTCCTCAATTAATCCGACCTGGAACTTTCGAACACTGACGTCGCTCAAGAAATTTTGTATCCATTTTAACTGCCTCGACTCAAAAGTTATGTAATTTTGTCCCTGGTGCGTTGCCCTAGTTGTGTATATAGGAGTCATGCTCAACAATGTATTTAGTGTGCGGATAGAAAAGGGAGTTGAGCTCGACTATGTATTTTTGTCATTGCCATTTTGTTTTATAGCGCCTCGGGCCCCAGAAGCCGTAGCCATGTGCAGTACTGCACGGACTCTCTGGATGGGCTCGGTAATTGCGCAAATTCTCCTCCTACTCTGGTGGCTCTCCTTGTCGGTGGTAACAAGTCCAGTCATGTTCAATACGGCGGACTACCCCGATGTTGAGTATACTTGAGAAAGGATGGAGGGACGTGTGAACCGTCAAAGTAACGAGTTCGATTTTCAAGCCAATATAAGTGGCTGTGTTTTGGGCAATGGCAACAGTGAGAGCTCTCGAATGCTGCTCCTTGTGTGCGAGTTATTTTGTTGGTGGATTCGGTCCAGTCGGATACTTACGGCGGACCACCCCGATGTTTTGCTTCACGCGAGAGAGGGCAGATTTCGAAATATGAGCTGGAGTTTATCAAGGGCGCGACAAGTGACATAATTATTCAGACTTCCGACAACTACGGCATTGCATGCAGTCTAAAAAGAAATTATCACCGGAAATTGTGTGTTCTGAACGTCGAGGGAAGTGACTACTGCTTATGAAAACATTTTCATTTATCATTTAGAATTTCGAAGAATTTTCTAAAGCGACGACACGGTGGACTGCGGATCAACAAGTTTTCGACTAGCGATAAGTATACCATGCGAGTTATTGTGTATTGCTGTAAGTTCTTGTGTATTTTTGTAAGTTCTGGTGTATTTCTGATGCCATGTACGTTATAACAGAAGCAGGTTTTCCTTTGAAAGACAGATAGACATTCAGTTTTATGTTTTAGAAAATGTGCGCCCACTGACCTCGTGATTAAGATTTAAGAATTGTATGTGTGCATTTTAAGAGTGAGGTCACTCTTTTTCCGTAATGGGAAGGTGTCGCGAAGCTTTGCTCGCGCGAGTGTTTAGTCTAGCTTCAATTTATGTTTTTGCCTTATCCGAGAGTTCTTTCCGTCTCCACGGGATGGCTGTTGGATCCCACCGGAGTCGGGGGCCCCAAACGGGGGCGAACGTGAACGCTGTAACGCTACACTTAGTTTATAGAACCCCGCGTTGGAAATGTTTTTGTCTTGTGCATGTCTGCTTTTGGGATCTCTACTTCGGAGGTGGTTTTGCTCTGTGTATGTATAACTTCTATGTCTACGTACGAAGGTGCTTTCTATTGTTTATGACTGCCCTTCTGAGCTTCGTTTGGAATGTATTCTTTCTCGTGTATGCGCATGTTTTTTAGAATGCTCGTATTTGCTTTGGGCTCCGAGCCTTTTGATTGGTGCTAAGAAAACCCCTCTTGATTGGTCCTTCCAAAACGATCTGATTGGTGGACTGGAGGGCCCCAGAATGCTGCTGAATCCTATATAGGCAGCCGCCAAGGGCCCGCAGAGCACTTGGCTCCCGGATACCAAGCCTTGGACATCTCCCTGCCTCTGGAGCAACCTGCACGTCCGACCCCCTTCGGCTGTGGAGTCTTCCGCCCGCTAACTCGCAAACTTGGGACCCCTTACGGCTGTGGAGGAGTTCGGCTCGCCCGCCTTTGTGTGGATCCTTGTTTGTCGAGTTTGGCTGTGGTCGGGGCACCCGCTGAAGTGTGTGGTCTGGGAGGACGGCAGGGGAAGTCGCCAGAGGTTAGGATTATTCCCCCAACATTTACTGATGAATTGGCCATATCAGTTGTAAACGATTTTATATCCTATCGCTTAAATAAACAGTTGTTTGTTAACATCTGTATCGTTCATCAACGGAGAAGAAGTAGACACTTATGTTTTTTTCGTGACAATATCATTTAAAAGAAACAGTACAGAATCAATTTTTCAGCGAACACTTGTTGCACAGATCTAGATATTTCGGCAATATAGTATTTTTATATCATTGACAAGAAATAGTACAGAATCAATTTTCAGCGAGCACTTGTTTATTGACGTTCTTTCGTCTACATATTTAGTCAAAATAGTATTCTTATGGCATTTTGGTAGTGGAATTAGAACTGTGCAGACAACAATGCTTCCTCCGATATCGATATCGGCCAGTGAGACGGCGATTTAACCTCCTGTTAAGTTCTTGTTCCACGTGCTTTATGCATTCCTGCGACGCGCTACGTATACACTGTCACGAGTCTGTTCCCCCAGACAAGTGTTTGTCAATGTCTTCTCGCGAATGTCAAAAACATTGCTGATATCAGACCGACGATTGCTACATGTTCACTGTGTTGTTTAGACAAACGAAAACCCTTCCCACACCCTTTTATTATTATTTTCCCTCCCATCTTCTTGCGACAGGTGACTCACTTCAAGCGAGACAATACCCCGCTGGCGGAGCGCAATGACATCAGACAAAACAATTCGCGAGAAAGAGACGGGACACGTTTCGAAGTGAAACCATGATGAAACTTCGCTCAGGCGTGCCAAAATAGGTATAGCAACAGGCCGAGACACCCTACACGCTCCCGAGCTGTCGTGATCACCATCACACTTTGGAAATACCATCGCGTTGCGTGTTCCTATTTCTTTGTAACCCAGACGCTGTACAGTACATCATCGTTTCCCATCTTCTTCGAAAACACCCAGAATAAGAAGTAACTACAGCAAGCAAGAATTCGATTACCAAGGTTGTTTTTTTCCTAGAATTGTAGGCCTATAAGCTTTCAATATTCCTTTCTCATTGTTTCTGAAAAAGGGAAAACAAACAAACAAACATGTTAGAACGTGGAGTAAAAAAAAGAAAATCATAGCATCTTAATAGTTGTGTTTAGTATTGTTTTAAACATATCTAATGTACAAGATATTTGATAACTTAATTGAATTTTGGACTTTAATTTTGCTGATGTCTTGTTCCAGCGCCAGTGGCGTAACTATGATGGCGCCCATGGTAAATGAAATTTCGTGCCCCTCATAGCCCATGGCAAATGAAATTTCGCGCCCCTCGCGTAGTCCCGCTGCCGTTTTTTTCCATAGGGCACATGTTGGGTGAACTCGGCTTGGCGCCCCCTCCCAAGTGGCGCCCGGGGCGCTTGTACCCCCCCCCCTAGTTACGCCACTGTCCAGCGCTGAACTATATAAGGGAGGTAGGTGCCTTGTCAAGCTGCAACGGCAGCTTTTTTTCTCTACTTCACCTTGTTTCCCTTTTGGTAAAAATAAATAAATCAATGTTGCTTTAAAATATTAGAATGTAAGTGATCTATTTCTGTAATGTAATAAAACTATATTATTGTAGAAAAAAATCGTAAGGGTGCAGGCGAGCTGGTGAATATTAACCATGTTGAATTAACCTGAGACTGCGGTAGAGAAGAAACACCAAAACGTAGAAGGAAAGAAGATAGACAGGACGACGTCTCAAACTCAGCTAACTGGTTTATTTAGTCCACCTCCTTATACAGTCACAATCTCAAGGTCATCTCCACCAACAAAAAAAGCAAAAAAAAAGCAAAGGGTCGAAGTCTAAACAGTTTAAAGGGATGCTGAACCGAAAAACAGAATCTAAATTCTTTGTCGTTTTGATATTTACAGCACACGAATGGCTCTTAAATGCCGGTACTTGAAACAATAAAGTAGTCTAAAATGTATGATTTATGGAAATAAATATTATAAGGTGCACTTGGTGAGTTCTTTGAAAGCTCGTTTCGTGACGACAACAAACCTGTAGTACGCAGAACGCGGCTATGGTGAGCCACCAAAGTTGGCTCCGACCCACCTCGTTGGCTCCGGCGTGCGCTCACGCCGCGTGGTGGCGCGACGAAACGGAAATGCGACGTGCGAACGCTGCTGTCACACGTCGTCATGGCCAAAGTATCAGGACGGGAAAGAAATCGCAGGAACTCCGAAAAACCCACAGACCAAAGTCGCCGCCGTCGCTACGACGTCAGGTGCAGAAGTGGACTGGGGGTGGCCGGGTGGCTGGCAGGTAGTGCGCAGCTAACTTGGCTGGATTAGTTGGCAAACTTCCAACGCGATGGGCATCCGTCTACTATTATTCAAAGCGCAACTTTCTTCCACGCTGTGGCGCGTCGGCAGCTCGACTTGTTCACGTCAGTTCCGTTGCGGTTTGTTGTCGTCAGTTCCGTTGCGAGTAATCCCAGAGGGCCTCGCGCGCGTCGGAGGCTTCTGGCGCTTCTGGCTCAATCGGCGATCGTCATTCCAGAAATATAATAATCCGATCTCCATCCCTTTATATGAATAGCATTTTTAGGTATAGTGCGGTCCCGGGAAGCTTGTCCGGGGCTTATTTCGGCAACTTCAGATATCGGTTCAGCATCCCTTTAAGCGCCACAGTCTTCACACAATGCAAAAACGTTGACAACCTTTACAGATCGATGCGATAAGGCAACATCCATTGACCTTCAAACTTAAACAAAAGGATCAGTTCATACTTCGAAATCATCCTTCGCCCTCCCCAGATAAAAAAAAAACCACGCACACATTGAAACGGTAGTTGGGCCAATACACCTAAAAACCACACAAAGCAAAAAAACAAAAAAAAACAAAAAAACACTTGCTTTGTGTGGTTTTTAGGTGTATTGGCCCAACTACCGTTTCAATGTGTGAGTGTTTTTTTTATGTGGAGAGGGCGAAGGATGATTCCGAAGTATGAACTGAGGCTGCGGTCCCACGGCAGCCATCTTGAACAAGGCGTTAGTTCAACCAATAGATGGCGACACGCACCCCAGGGTTGGGCAGTATCGCGATACAAAGGTATCGCGATAGTATTTCAGAAATACATTTCGTATCTGTATTTCTGTATCGCGATACATTTTTTTCACTAGTATCTGTATTTCTGTATCGAAATACATTTTGAAATGTTTCTTTGTATCGCGATACAATCAGGGTGAAATGTATTTCGCTACATTTCTTGAGAAATGCCCCTCCTCCCCCCCCCCCCTGAAAGAAAATACAAACCCGAACGCTTTTTTTTTTTACTTCTGAGGGCACCAGGGTGAGGGAGGTGCTGGGGCATTGTTACCATGCTGACCAAGGTTTCTTCCAATTCTCTAAACTATTTTTCTGTGCGTCCTCCTCTCTCCTCTGAGAAGTGTTGCGAAGTTGGGTACTCGAACCCGGTGGCGTGCCAGGAGTGAAGTCAGAGCATCTTCTGCCGCAGGTCCTTATGTAGGAATTTCTTGAGTCATTGTTTACTGGCATCCAATGTCCCCTTGTAAATGTATCTCTGGCCTTAGTGAACACAGTACACCCAGCCGGCAAAGCTGAGTCACAGTCCGTTGCAGCCCGAGCCTGGCGGTGGTTGACTTAAAATAGTAGGATGACTCACGCAGTGAAGTTGAAGTTAACACATATTCGAATGCGTCTGCGGATGCGCCCGTAATATTGCACGGATCACGGGTACGTCATCAGCCGACGTGAACGTGACCCGCTGCTCTGGGGATCCGAAACCCAGGAAGAAGGCCAGACATGGCCTCGCTGTGCCCACCCAGACTTCGTACACCTGCGACTCGTCTCGAGCGCGCTCTTTCTCGGAGAGCTCGCACCTGTGCCGGCAATATCAGGTCGCAATGCACGGGGTCTCTGTTTGGATGATGCTAGGCTAAACTTGATGACAGCGATTCATGCGTCGGTGGCGGAGGGTCTGCAGGAAGGACCTTCACAACAGGGATGCCATCGTATCGTTTTTTTAACCGTAACAGAAGATGAGACACGTGTTCCAGGATGCTTCAGGTGGCCCACTATTCTCGAAAATTCCAAATGACACTGCCTACACGATCTTCAACGAGGTAACCTACAACGAAAGTACCTATTGCACTTTGATACACCAGCGTGGTAAAGTTTCATGTTCAAGGCCACACCTACAGATAAAGAATACCAGTTCATTCCACCGTGACGTCATGTGATCAATGTTGGCAGGGACGTCCTTATTGGACAGGGGCGCGGTGATGTTTTGATGGGATTTAGGGTGACAGAATTTATTTAGAGGTCGAAGTCTTTTCGCATCCCTCGTCAGGCAGACAGGATGTCAGGGAAGGGACCGCGGTCAGTCCTTGATGGAACGTTTTCTTGAGCCCATTGAAGACTCCTCGTCGTCTGAAACCAACACCTTCAAGGCAAATTGCCAAGCCTACGGGAAAGTAATTTCGGGATCAAAACTTCCACATCAAGCTTCATCTCGGTTGGCGTTTCTAACAAATGTGAAAAATGTATTGCAGTATCAGTATTTCTGTATTTGTATTTCTGCCCTCCGTAAAATGTATTCCTGTATTTGTATTTCCAAATACTTTTTGCCTCTATTTAAAATGTATTTCCGATACGTATCGCGATACATTTTTACAGATGTATTTGAGTATCAGTATTTTGGCTACTAATTTAATGTATCCCAGTATTTGTATTTCCAAATACATTTTCGAGTATTTCTGCCCAACCCTGACGCACCCGTGGGGTGGCCGAAACATTGGCTCACGGTGGGATGGCTCGAGCACAATCACGTTCCCCTCGTGGCCTTGCTCGCGCCGCTACAGCTGTGCTCAGCTGGCTCCAAGTAGCGTGGCCCAGCAAACGCATGTATGCGAGAATGTCAGGCTGATATTCGCAACTTTCAGCGATGGTGGTACCGCGGTGTGAGAATCGCGTTCCCTAGCTCCTGGATGATTGGCCTCATAATAAATGGGCTTGCCTACACCTTCATGGCGTGAAAAAATAACGTAAGGCTCTAATACTGCTCGTATATAGCAAAACTAGAATTACTTACGCGTCGCAGACCCAGCCTCGTACCGCTGTTCTACGACGATCATCCAGATGACAGCCATTTTGATAGGCACCAGTGCGCCCCCTATAGGTCGTGAAAGTTGCGAATAGGGACATGCGGGTTCGGCGGTTGCCATGGGCTTTCGCAATAAATCTTACCAAGAAGGAATGAATTGTTGATTGACGTGTCAATATTCTTTCAATGAAAACTTCTTCTGCAGGAATGCACGCTCAGTAGACTCAATATTCCAAGACACCAGTGGAAGCGGACGTCAAGTAAACTGCTTCGTAATTTACGGTAATTACCTCACCATTATAATGACGACCGAAAAGTGACATAACGAAATATTGTGTTTCATGGGATCCGGAAGATTTTGTAAAGGTTGCTACATTATAGTTCCCAGAAGACAAACGCCGTTGCAATATTTTCGGAAGTAGCGATATAATGTTGTAAGTACAGCTTAGGGAGTATGATGAAAACCATCAGAATAAATAAAAATACGTTTATTTGCAATGAAGAAACTATGAATGAACGGCGTTTAGCGACGGCAAGTTATGAGCGTATGGGAATTTATAAGTTCACGTGATTGCTAACTATGGACATGCGGACAGTGACGACCTGTTTTGTCGGGAGATGGAGTAGTTGTGATGACCTGATATCGAACGACTCGTCGCAGACGAACAAGCAAGTTTCTTCTCAGCGAATGGTAAGCGTCCAGTGTCAAGCAACGTGGCTACCGACGTTGTCGACGTTTCGAACACTTACCACTTTCGACAAAAGTGCTGGCGCCTGGGCTAACTTTGTGGAAAGAGTCGAAAGCTTCCTCGAGTCCAGCGCCATCATGAACTGTAACTTAAAACGATCCACTATTCAGTCTGTAGGTGGCGAAACGTATCCGCATCTGCGGAGTCATAGTCGATGCGTACTCTAAGTGGTTGGAAGTTTACACGATGCCTGCCACGACGTCCAAACGCGTCATTGACGTTCTACGCTCTCTTGTCCCTACTTTTGCCCTACCGAAAATACTTTTCTCTAATAACGCGCCATATCTTGCTTCAAATAAAATATTCAAGCCCCCCCCCCCCCAAAAAAAAAAAAAAAAAAAAAAACGGCATCAGGCATTACATTAGTGCACCATACCATCCTGCAACTAACGGGCAAGCAGAAGATGGTGTGCGAAACGAAAAAAGCCCTCTTGAAGCTTTGAAGAAGCAGTTCAGTGAAGAATCGCCAGGTTCTTGTTCCGGCACCACGCGACGGTCTCATCTTACACGGTAAAAACACCCGCCGAAGCAATGTTCGGCGGACGAAGAGCCACACCCCTCGGTCTCATATGATACTATGGCCATGAATGAAGATCGAGAGATTCCCAGATCGGGAGTAACGGCAGATTATTCGGACGGACAACTCGT